>VYZR01110814.1:19530-33573 GCA_013400675.1 Oxylabes madagascariensis | reverse complement strand
GTGATAGGGATTTGCAATTTACTAAAAATCAGAGCCTAACCGCAGGGAGGGTGGGGGGGTGAGGGAGAGGCACGCAGGTAACACACACAACTCAGTAGGTACTTTTTAGATGTCTCCTGTAAAATGAGGGTCAAGACAAACTGATCCACTTATAGCAAACAAACCGAAAATCGAAGAGTTTCCCCCTCCACCCGCCCCCACCCAATGGAAAAATCTTAAGTCCAGCAAAATNTCTCTGCATGTTTTATGCTGTTATTGCAAAAGCAAAAATAATTTTTAAAGCTTTACAGTTAGACATGCTTTTTATAAATTACCTGTTCAGAACCTCTTTACAACTTAATTGTGTATAGGAAATGCTCCCATGCAAGCTTAAGCTGCTCTCTTGACCTTGAAATGTGTTCATTTCCCCCATCTGTCAGGCTGCTCTGCTTCTGCTTTTATTCTCTTCTGTCGATCAGCTTCTCACTGATACTAATTAGGATGCTAGAGCCTCGCATTATTAGGTCTAAACTGGATAAATTGTTGGTGAATACACTAAATGCTGAATAATGCATTTCTGTCTGGATTATGTAGGGTTTTCGAGGATCTGTGAACATGTTTTGTGGGAGAGGTGCTTCATGGAGTGTACATGTCTGCTATGTCAAAAATAGGGCTGTCAATTATGGTTTGTGGAGATGCCAAATATAAACAAAGAGCTATTTTGTAAATAAATAATTTTAAAATTGTGCCTAGTATAGCATTGTATCTTTTGCAAAGAGTTATTATTCCAGCTACATCTGGAATAATAAAAGGATGAAATAATGTTTGAGAGCAGCAGCATTGGTTGTTTCTACTGTGTAATGGTAACGGTCTGAATAGTGCCTTCCCTATTATTTCCTAGTTGAAGTATTAACTCTTATTATGCAACCTGTTTATTTACCGGGCTGTTTGCCACTGAATGCACATCTTTTTTTTATCTCAAAGGTGCAAAGTGTATGTGCATTTAAAATGGGTCATTTATTCCCAAGTAACGCTGTCTCATCATCAGTCTGCAGTCTGATGAATGCCTGTTGGCTTATCTCTTTTCATAATATAACTCTGTTTACTTGAGGATAATAGTAGACCACAGTGAGCAAACTGCTGTGGAGGAGCTGTTAAACTGCACACTCCTATCTAGACTTAATGTTTTCACATGCTGGGAATAGCAGCGCTCAGGCTGTGACTGGGTAGGGACAATTTTAAAGTAATTTTTTACTATTGAAATTAAATTGGGGGAGATATACCATGTGTTTTAATGTTTAGTCCTTTGCTCCTGTGGAATAAGACATTTAAAGACTATGACTGAACTTCTCTTTTGCTTTCCAGGCTCTCTATTGCCATTTTCACCCCCTATTGTTTTTTAGGAGTACAGTGTGTTTAAATCATGCTTTTTGGTTCAGCAGGTTTTAATTTGGTAATATGAATAAATAAATTAAAGGCTTTCCATGTCCTCATTCCAGTAACGGCAAAGTTGATGTGGAAGAGGTAGTATAATTTAGGAGATGTTCTTGATAATAATTTATTGAGTATTTGTTGATATTTTTCTTTCTTCCAGCTTTAATGGTGCTGCAGGAGTATGATTTCCAGAACAGAAATTGTTGCAGTTGCATTTCTGTGAAGTGTAATGCAATATAATACTGAAACTTCTTCAGGCATTACAGTAAAACACAAACACTGAACGATCTTGCTTTTTGGCAGGGCGTACAGTGAGCACACTATACTGTTTCTTTTTCTGTATGTGCAGCATTATATTACTATGTTTATGTGTCATTAATGCTGGTGCTAGATTTTTAACCTTAGATGGTAAAACACTAAAAATGCAGAGTTTATGATACTATCCAATATAATCAGTATTTCTCGCCTTAATTGGAAGAATGCAGCATTAATTACACATTATACCATTGGAAATCCTGGTAGCTACAGTCAGTAAGAAAAAAATGTAGTATAGCGAGTCTTCTGCTATGTGCCATTCAGTCTGTTTATTGTATTGTGACATAGCACATAACTTTGTATTGCAGATTTAAGGTGTTCTTTCATTGTGCACTTATATCAAATAATGAATATGGTTTCGTAGATCCTTAGTGACGTTTTTTGTAGAAGAGTGATTTGGTTGGATTTAGTACACTTTACAAAGGAGTACACTATGCTGTTTTCAGTCTATCCATAACTTTTTCTTACAATCCCTTTCTATATTGCTAACAAAATAACTTCTATGAAAATACCTTTCTTAGTCTTCGAATCTGTTTATTTACTACTGGAGGCACTCCAGCTCAGTGTATTTGACTAATTTAGTGAGCTCTTCCATATGTATGACAAAATAATTCATTTTCAGAATAGAATGCAATTTTAAAACATGTAGATAATGGCATCTATTTGGGCTATCACTGCAGTGTAATTTGTACAGAGTGCTGTCCTGCTGCAGAGCAGCACTGAAAGGAAAGCTCCAACTGTGGTGCTTGCAGTAGTAGTTTCCAGACTTTGATCTCTGGTCAGATGGGGGATCATGAAAGGGTATTGCCCTTTAAAGTGCTTTCAATTGAATGTTGGATTATACAAATACCATAAGGCTAATTAATGTTGATCCAAGAAAAATCTTAATGGGTAAGAGATTCCTTTGGTGTTGGTCGGTTCTGTTCCTGGGAATGTTCCTGGAATCCCAACGGGGGATTTACAGTATGAAAAGGCAGTTAAAAAAGCATAGAAAGATGAGATGACAATGTCGTGTCCAAATGGTATCACAACTAGCTTATAGTAATATTTTATTGAATAAGTCGATTAAAAATTTCTAATACAGCTTTTTGAACAAAATGCAAATGGTTGTGGAAATACAGGCAGCCAGGCACAAGGGCTTAACAGAGCTGTCACCATGCATGGATGTAAGATAGGGGAATCCAAGTGTTTCATTCTAGAAGGAGGAAGATTTATGAAGGGAAGAGTGAGTGCGCTGATAATGATAGTGCTGCAACAGTGTCAGTGAAATATTGACAGTTCTCTTTTTTCCTTCTGTAATGTCTTCATTATATTTTGTGGATGACTTTTTGATTCAGTTGGATCTTTTACAAATTGATCAAGTGACAGAAATATAAAATCCAATTATGTTCAACTGCATTATATACCAGGAGTTTTCTGGACTATGTTATTATTATTCTCAAATTAGTCTCATACTCAGATATAGTACTATGTTGTTACTGTCTTCATGTGTGTAAAGGTAAAGCAGAACTGTAAACATCCACAATGTTCATTGAATTCATGTCTTCTTTTTTAAATAGTTCATTATAAATACGGGAAGCTACTTCTTGAAAATGCAGTTTTAAATTAAGCCATAATGTGAATTCTTCCAGACTAAATGCATTCCGTGCAATAAACCACTCACTAATTTTTTGGTAACAGCTGTATTTATCTAATCTGTCTTTTATGAAAGTATTTATCATACTTACTTGGCTAACCCAGTGAATATCATGTAAATTTAAAAACCAAAAACAAAAGGTGACTGTAGAAAGACAAACTATAGGAATGTAATCCAAAAACTTGGCTCTTTCTTTCTCTTTTTTCCCCTACATTTTACTGACCAGTGACAGATTTCAGATTATGCTTGACTATGATGTTTGTTGATGAAAAAGACTTTTTCACTAAATGGCTGAAGGCCTGTGAAGGTATGGATGTATCTGGGAACATCTGCACGTAAACCTGACACAAGTGCTGGAGAAACCCCAGCTAGCTCACACTCCCCAGCACGTGCCGTCAAGGGCCATCCCTGCGCTGAACCATGGCTCTGGTGACGGTGGAGCAGGGCTGCCGAGTCTGGCAGCTGTGAAAGCTGCTCTCAAACGTCAGTAGATTGTTCTGCACCGTGGGTCAGGGCAAAGAACGGAGAGAGGGTCTTTCAGGCGCATCTCAGAGGTTTTATTCCCCTAGGGGTGCCACCGAAAAAGCTGAATATCCCGCACTTACAGCGTCTTTTTAAACAGGGGAGGAACAGGGGGAAGGTACAATTCTCCAACCAATCAGGGACACAGCGGGGAGGGGGTGAGGAGGGACTCATAGTCTGACAGCCTATAGGGAAGGCAAGGGGAGTGGAAAGGGTCACGTGCACCAACATGGTGTCGAGGAAAAGAAGACCCAGGCGGGGCTTAGGATTGACAGGGATTTCTCTGGAACAAGGGTCGGGATCTGGGGAGTTTGACACTAGGTGAACGAGGTAACAGGCATGTCTGGGGAGTGAATGACAGCTGGATAAGGGAGGGGAAACTTGGGGTAAAACCAAACCATCAGGGGGGTAACAGGAACAAAACATCGGGAGAAGAACTTAACAATAACTTAACAAAAACACCACATAAACCCAGGTTGCTATGCCTTCTCTCCTTTTGCAGACTCTAAAAAATGGAATGGTGATACATTTTCTTGGCTTACCTGCTGTTGTTCCTTCCGCAATTCGAGGATCCCTATGCCCATGAGGAAAGCCAAGCGTTTCGAAGGCTAATGACTGCGGTAGCAGTCAGCAGCCGACTGAAGCACAGACAAGTTACAGCTTCCCTCAGTATTGCAGACAAGTGAGAGTTTCACATGGGTTTTCAGGGAAATTGAGGAATGAGAAAGGAGCTCATTCCTTGCTTTTTGTTCTTTCAGAGGAAATTGTTTCTTTTGGCTTCAGGTAATGGATTCTTGCCAACACCTCAAGGACTTCCTGGAGATCTTGAGTGGTGAATTTAAATATGCAGAATAGAAAATTACTGGTTAAAGAAGTTTTTGTTTTCCTGCCATAATAGGATAATAGTGTTTGTGTAACTGAAATTATGAAGAAGAATGTCAATAGCATCCTTCCACTTGCACATTTTTTGTCTGCCCTGCTAAGAGAGTCAGTAAGGAAGTGGACACAGCTCATTCAAATGCCTAATTTTTTCATTTTAATGTCCTGCTCAGTTCCAGCATTTTTTCAGTCAGCATTCACCAAAATGCAGCTTTCACGACAAACAAACTGTATGAAATGTACAGAGCTGACTATTCAATGTGATAGCTGAAGTTTCCTGTTTGCATCTTCTACTTTGTGAAGCTCTGCAAAATTTTATCTAACTGTCTAAAACTCAATCAAGAAATGACATGATTTTTCAATGAAGAATTTATGCCAGCATTTTTTAGCTGACTGGAGAGATGTGATGATACAATTTTGGGAAACCACACTGATTAACATTAAATGAAAAGGATGCTGAAGTCTAAAAAATACAAACAACAAACCCACACATTCAAGACCTCAGGAATATCAATTAATACAAAATGTGATAACTTAGACTATATTTTGGCAATACTTAGGTAAATATCCCTGTCAAATTATTTATTATCATTGATTAATACATTAAAATTAGAAAGTTTCATGTTTTTCTCATTATTGAGTTTCTTGAAGGCAATTTTTATAGCTTTTTACTCAGTTTTATAATTTTGATTTTTTTTTACACATAACAGCATAAATTAATGGAGTGTTTTAGGTTTTACCTGTGCTGTGCAGAGACACTATGTAGTTATCAGCTGCCACTTATATTAGAGATTTCTTATAATATGTTGCATTGGATTGCAATGTTGAGTTGGGTGATCATTTTAACTTGCTTCTTCACAAAGTATCTTCTTGATTCTGCTGTGCATATCTTTGAAATATGCCTCTTTATATCCATTATCAAAAATCACCCTATTAAATTCCATTATGCACTCACTTTATCAAACTGACTTGTGAATTTCTCCAAGAAATAAAGGTAATTTTGAGAAGTTGGCTTTCCTTTAACTTTGGTGACTTTGTTTTCAATGTGTTAATATCAGAGAATGATGATTATTTTACTTGTACATAATAGCTGCTAGTCTGTTTGTAGTTACCTAAGATGTCCTGTTTCCTTATCTAAGGGCAACAGTATGCTTTCAATAGTTATTTGGAATTTTCCTGCTATTCCATGATTTGTTAATTTAACATTAGTGGCCTGAGGTGCCGTGAGTTGCACTTCATTGCTATTTGATGGCAACTATCATAATTTTAAAACCTATCTTCATTCTGGTTTTATTTTACTTTCTCAGATTTTTGCAATTTATAAAGTCTGATTTTTACTGATTTCCAATGACTTTCCTATCTTTCAGGATTTTTATTTTTTCTATCTTTAATTGCTACTTTGCCAAGACATGCTTTAATCTCACTTAATTTCTTGCTTATGCTGTTCTTTTTTAGTTCTTTTGGTCTCTTGACCTCTCACATCTGTGCTTGTTAGGCTGGTGATCTGCCATTTATTTACATTTTGTCATTGATGTTCCTTTCAGCATTCTTCCCCTTTTCATTTATTCTCTCCATTAGACCTTAGCTTTGTGAACAGCCTATCAAGTGGGGTGCAAAATTACAGAACAGGGCCTCTGAACACTCTGAAAAAATTTATGGCCAATTAATTCACTCATGTATTTTTTGAGGGTATATTCTCTAGCATAACGCGTGTTCCTCCACAAGTATAGTTTGCTTCTAAAGTTTGCTCATTTTTGTCTGCCCTTATCCTTTCATTACTGGTGTGACTTCTACAAACTTCTAAACAATTCCTATTGACACACACCACATTTCCATCGCTGGCTGGAGTGTGGTTGTTCCTGCTCTGTATGTGCCCCTGACGCTTCCCACAGTCTGCTGGGGCTTGTCATGGTCCAAAAGCCCACTTGAGAGATTCTGCAGGCAGAGCAAGGTGGAGGGCCCCATGTGTGGCACACCCGGCTAGGCACTGGTGGCCTGTGCTATGCTGTTGATTTTAGGAGTAGAACTAGATTTCAGTAGTGCTCTTGTTAAATCCAGGTACGTACTAAAGTGGTTTGCTGAGTTCAGTCTTGAGCAAGTTTTCATTCACTGACAGGTCACCTATTTTGTTAGATCACCTATTTTTTTACAGGTACCCTTATTTTCCCATTTGATGTAAATACATTCAAATTATTGTATTTTTTAGGACAACTACAGCTCTTCATTCTAGGCATTATGTGTATCCCCATAAGAACTGAAATAATTATGGCGATTTTACAAATTTGCCTATGTGTGAGTGTGGAATATTTCTACTTGACTGTAAAACCTGACCTTACTATGGTTAGTGTTATTTAAAATTTATGATGCTCACTTTATTTTTAAATCAATCCCCTAAAATGGTTTAAAATACATTTGTTGACACACACTCCATCTGACCTCCCGTCTGACCCACCCCAGTAAGCTACTGTTATGTTATAATTAAGCTACTGAAATAAATCCATGAGACTGCTTTGCAAAATTCAGATATTCATTCAGCATTTATGCTGTGTCATTATATTCTTTCTGTGGGATGATGACCAAGAACTTGGTCAAGGTCTAAGGCTTTCTGTCTGCATCATACACTGCATTTTACATTATCTTTGTGGATGGAAATGTGCAGAGTTGATGTTAAGAAACACTGACTTGGCTGAAGGATGAAGTCCTGTGGAGACAGGATGCAGCTGAGATAGGATGAAAAGCTGGACATAAGCCAAGAGTGTGCCCTTGCAGCCCAGAAAGCTGACCATACCCTGGGCTGCATCCAAAGCAGCGTGCCCAGGAGGGCAAGGGAGAGGATTCTGCCCCTCTGCTCCAGTCTGGTGAGACTCCACCTGGAGTGCTGCATTCAGCTCTGGGCTCCCCAGCACAGGGAAGTGTGGACATACTAGAGGAGGTCCAGGGTGGGGCCACATAGATGATCAGAGGGCTGGAGCACCTCTCCTGGGAAGACAGGCTGAGGGAGTTGGGGTTGTTCAGCCTGGAGAGAACAGTCTGGGCTCTGGGGAAATTTCAGAGTTGCCTTCCAGTGCCTGAAGGGGGATTACAAAAAAAGGAGAGCCATTTCTACATGGGCATGTAATGATAAGAGTTGATGATTTTAAACTGAAAGAGATTTAGATTAGATATTAAGAAGAAATTCCTTACCGTGAGCGTGGTGAGGCACTAGAACAGGTTTCCTAGAGAAGTTGTGTATCCCCCATCACTGGAAATGTTTAAGGCCAGGCTGATGGGGCTTTGACCAGCCTGATCTAGTGGGTGGCATACCTGCCTGTGGCAGGGATGTTGGAACTAGATGATCTTCAAGGTCTCTCTACAAAGCAAAATTTCAGCACTAATGTACAGAAATGACTCAAAACTTACTTCTTCATTCACCAGTAAATAATCAGGACATACTGCTGTATTTTGGTATAGGATGCTGATGTTTTAAGTCCTGAGGAATGTGCAGTGCCTTTTAGTAATGAAATTATTTCTTAATAGTTTTTAGAATAATTTAAAATACTTACAATAATTTCTCTGTTGGTGATTGAGAGCATTTTATAATGAAAAGCAGTATTTGCCTAGAAAATAACAAAAGTACAGAGGGCCAAATCCTATTGCTGGTCTTCCATGATCTTATCTAATTTGAGAACAGATTGCAGAGCACTGAATATTTTCAGTATTCTGGATCTGTATTCTTTCCAGTCTCAGATGCAAGAACTGTTCTGGCATTATTGAAATCCATGATGGAAATCATATAGTGTAGGAGAACACAATTCCTGTCCATATATATGTTGCTTACTGCAATCTTATTTTTTCCATTCACACAAGCTTCTTTAAAATAATCAGCTTAATCAATAATTCCATGTGAAATTATGTAGATATGATCTTTACTTCCCTTTGGCTGTGTTGTTAGGCTGGATTTGCCATCTTAAGGAAGGTTACCCCCATTGCAGTGTCATCAATATTTTCCAAAATAATTCTGTCAGTTTCTTCTCTGTGAAGAAGAATCTCTGGCTGTAGGCTATGTTGTTGTTCCAATAGGGATATTTCTTTGTCTTGTTTTGCTTATTTTTTTCTCTCCAAACTATTCCTATCTCAAGATGTATGAAAACAAGCCAGTACAAAGATATCAAACAAGAACACGCAAACATTATTTTCTCGTTGTTCAAGAAACAAACAAAACCTGTAGGAAAATACCCATCTTGAGGCTGTCTAAGTACTGCAGAGTAAAAAGCTTAGCTTTTATAGTGGGGAAAAAAAATTAGGAGTATGTCTGTTTGTATTGTGAATTGCCTGTCCTGGTTTGGAATTCTGTGCCAATGATATGAATAACGCAAACTATAAAAGGAAGACTTATTTCTGTATTCATGTAGGACAAATTTAAATATTCAGAAGAATGCTCACACTTTTATTTCTGCCTACATAATAATTTGGGATGCTTTTCACATGTAAAACTAAGGTGATTCCCCAAAATAATGTTCCAGTTATTAAAAAAAAGCTCTTTTTGTACATGAAATATGAATTATCCCTAATTTAACATGGAGAGGACTGAGTCAGAAATGTTGAAAGGCCTTTCTTAGGGGTATGTCCAGAAAGAAAAGCTGCCTTATGCAATAGAGGCAGTGACATTTTGTGGTAATTAAAAAGAAAAAAATAAAAACAAACAAGCAAGCAAACAAAACCAGAGGCAACTTACGTTGGAGTAGGTGTAGGTGACTATGCAGACACCTGCAGAAATGCTTTGGTAGAGAGAAGTGAGGAAAAGCAGGAGAGAAGATGTTAGTGGAGATAGGCAAGGTGGACTCTTGCTGCATTTCTGAGCATCAAACAAAGACTTTTTCATTTAAGAGATAATTTATTTTCTGGGAAATGCTCATTTTTATTTAGGATATCTTACTCCATTTTTACATCTTTACGTATATTAAGTTGGGAAGTTCAACAAGGAAATTTAAGATTAAATTAGAATTATATATTGCTATAATTTGCAGTTCTTTAAAAACTCTGGAAACAGACCTTTAAATGTAGGTAAGCCCTTATAGCTAAAAATGTAAGCCACACTTATGGTGGCCACTGTCTCTTTGGATATATGGGTGACAGTTGCATATACATTAGGTATGCCTATTTGCTAGTTTTGATAGTTTTAAAAATGAGATTTTTGTGTGCACTAGGATTGTATGTTTATGATGCTTGTGATGTCATGCATGACACAGTTGGGACTGTACTGAGACTTCAAGTTTTCACTTGTATTTCGCTGCCTCCAGATAAAGTTTTTTAGGGATATATTTCTGAATGATGATAAGGTTATCACTGAATACATATACTTGGAGAAAATGTACTGCCAGTGGAACAAGCATAGTTCTAGTTGCTTAACTGGAGTTAATAACTGGGTTCACAGCTCTTCTTCTACCCTGGAAAGATGTCCTTGCAAGGTATGTGTGACTTGAACATGTCTGAAGAAAGTGAAAACTATTTGTTGTCCTCTTAACCTGATCTTCACAATTAGGAATGTCCAGCTGTGATAAACCTAAGTTGGATGGAGAGAACATAAAGTGGTTGAGCTAGGGATGCCTGTGATTTATGAATTTCTTCTTCACTTTTCCATTCATTGCTCTTTCTGCCCTTTTGTAGCATTTCATACAAAGACTAGTTTCCTCTTTGTTTACTGCTTCATTCTGTCTTACTTATTTCTTCTTGTTTGGTGGTGAGGCTGGCCTTTGCCTAACATCAGATCATAATGCCAACTTCTGGTTTCCTCACAACTTATTTCAAATTATGTTTTCAGAAGTTTTATTTTTGAATGGGTTATTTAAAAAAAAAAAAAAAAAACAGCAACAACAACACAAACCCAAACCTTCCCTATAGTCCAGCTCTAATATATGGAAAGTGTTTACCCAAAATTGTTATTGCAGCATTTCTCTTTCGTGAAACTGCTTTAGGACATATCTTCCATGAGAGGCACCTTCAAAGGGTGGTTAATCTCTGAGTTCTTTGGGGATCAGTATCTTTGTTCACTGAAACCTCAAGGAGGTGAGTATAAATATGTTCTTATCTTAGGGACTTCAGTAAAATACCTAGAATCTGGTTTTATGAATTTGGGCTACATTATCTCTGTACCTCTGTACAGACAGAACAAGGGATTTTGGTCCATAATTAAGGTTCTAGTTATTGTGTACAAGGTACAATCAGTAAATTCACTTACCAGAAGGATTAATAATCCCTTTTCTACCTCTGTAACTTTTAAAAGATTTGGTTACATTGCTTTTGACTGTAGAAGGTACTGAAACTGTTCAAAAACCATTAACTGGTCTAGTCCTAAGATATATTGAACACGTACAACAGAAAATGAAAAATTAATTTCTTAATTACTCAGTAATTTTTTATTTAACTAAAAATTGCATTTTATAAGATCTATGCTTACAAAAATATTCTTATTGTTGTTTTTATTGAGGTTTTAAAATATTTTTTAAATATTTTTTTGTTGTTTTATAACTGTTGTTCCCACCCTTTATCAAATGCTCAGTTATGCTGAAAACCCTTTTAAAAAAATGTAAATAAATATCTGTCAGAAGGGCAAGGAGTTCATGAGGTAGATGTGACTGACATGGATGCCCTGAAACCTACAATTTTATCCCTCATCTGTTTTAATGTTACTGCCTAATACTAAATAAGCTGTTCTAAGTTCTCCCTCAAGCCAGAGTTTCCAAAGCCTGCTTTTTAAAGGATGAGAGAATACACTTATACCACCAAGCTTGTTTCCATATGCTCTGTGCTCATGTTTTATGTAGAGACACCTGGCTGAAAAAATGAGAATACATTTGCCTTTTTGTGCTAGCATGTTAGAGCAACCAGGCAATCTGAGTCTCCTTGCAGGTTTATTCCAGAATTTTACTGTAAGTTAACTTGAACATGTTTCTTTTATCTGACTTCCTAAACTCCTCTTTTATTTACGGCTGATGAAATAGAGAAATAAGAGTTATTGGGTCCCATGTACTCTTAATTGAGAAATATCTTGTTCTTGACTGCTGTATCCTTCATATTGCATTATAGTCTTAAATATATTTTAGTGTAAAAAAGACACTTCAGATTGTTATTCTGCTAGCTGGTTTATCCTTCAGCTCTTATGACCATAGACTGAGCAATTTCAGAGAGCCATTTATCTATCATATCCTTTATCTTTTGCATGGAGTGAGCCAATCTTATGACCCTTGGATGAAAGCAAGGATGTAACATGGAGGAGAATCTGTCTTTCACTTACAGACTGACAGGCAATTTATGAACTTAGAAGTGGCTTTTACAAATAAAATTAGAACAAAGCATTTTTACATTTTTTGCATTTTTTAAGTAATTTCAAAATTATTTGAAACAATTCTCTAATGTATACACTGCCTCCTGTAAGAACATAGCTAGTGAAATCTAATGCCTAAAAAAATCCAAAGGAGTCCACAGAACTGATTTCAAATGTGGAGTTCCAGTCGACATATGCACTTAGAGGCCCTTACACAAAGAGCTGAAGTGACTGACCTGGTCTAATCATGGCAATGTGATGCTCTCCCTGGACAAAATTTTCAGTATGATAAACTGGTCTTTCCAATACATCATGTTATAACAGCTTATCTTTTTTCACTAGTCTAACAAGATGATATAAGTCTTAGCTACTTTACCGTATATATGATCCACATAGGTGTCTTTTTCTGCAGGGAAAAAAGTAAATATGCACCCACGTGTGTGTGTGTGTGTGTGTGTGTGTATTGGAAATGTTATAATCTCTTACTGAAACTGCAGAACTAGTCATTCAATATATTCATTTCTTATTTCCTGGAGGAGAATGGCAAGAGTTGGTGCTTACTTCAACTTTGTAGATAGTGATATTTCAAAATTATATTGTAGCCTAACCAAACTAGTAAGGAACAGCTTTGAGGCTTTATCAGACAAAGGAATTCCGTAAATAATGTAAGTAATATAAATAACTTTAAGTTGAAATTGGAACTTAAAAATGTTTAAAAGTCATACTTTTTCTAAATGCAAGAGCATCCTTCAATTCATCAGCTGTTGATTTTCTTATAAGAACTTGTATTTACCTATAAATTTTAAGAAATGTTTGTAGTTTTTCCAGATATGATAACAATATTTTCAGGCACTTTTCTTTCCCTTATTCAATCCCATAATGATGGGTGTTCAAGCCTGTTGGCAGAGAGAAGAAGGTAAAAAGCAGGATCCTGACTTCAGGGTTCTGGCAAGCAGACTTTGGGCTGTTCAGAGATCAGCTTGAAAGAATCCCATAGGATATATGGAGAGTCCTGGAGAGAAGAGGGGTCTAGGAGAGATCCTCTCACTGATTTCCAAGGATCACCTCCCCTAAGCTCAAGGATAGTACATCCCAACAACCAAAAACAGCAGGAGGCTTGCATGATGGACAAGGAGCTTCTCACTGAACTCAAATACACAAAGGAAGCATATAAGAGGTGAAATTAGGAACAGGTGACCTGGGAGAAATGTAGAAATACTGTATCATCATATAGGAATTGGGTTATGAAAGCCAAAGGCCATCTGGATTTGAATCTCATGGGGGCATGAAGGGTAACAGGAAAGGATTCTACAGCTCCATCAGTGGCAAAAGGACACTGCTGAGTGAGACAAAGAATCTGATGGAGGATGTGGAAAAGGCCAAGGTACTCAGTGCCTTCTTCTCCTGTAATGGTCGAATGCATCTGCAAACCCAGGTGCCCCATACCAGTGGGAAAATCTGGAGCAAGTGACCTTGACCTGTTGGAGGAGGATCAGGTTATGGAACATGTGAACAGACCAGACATACACAAGCGGGCAGGAGTTCACAGAAGGTATTCAAAAGTGGTGAAGAGGCTGGCTGATGTTATTGCAAGACCTCTCCTGGTAATTTTTGAAACATCGCGGCAGTTGGGACTGGAGGAAAGCCTGTCTTTGAGAAGGGTAATAAACATGGATCCTTGGAGACATCCTTGGAGAGGTAATAGAGCCTGGAATCCACTTCCAAACGTGATAGACAAAAAGGTGTTTGGAAGTACTCTGCAGTGATTTATAATGGAGAAATCCAATATCATGGTCATCCCTAATTAAGTCATTGGATTGGTGGATGGGGGTCTGTCGTGGTTTGAGCAGGAAGTGAGTTTTCAGGAAGTTACAGAGTACGTCTACGTGAACTTCCAGGGGTTAAATATCGGAAACTCCCAGGGAACCTCCCTTTTCCATCCAGGCAGCTGAACAGGTAACAGGGCTGGTCCTGG
>VYZR01110814.1:2946-19179 GCA_013400675.1 Oxylabes madagascariensis | reverse complement strand
GTGAAACTGACTAAAAATCATAGTTTTGTCTCTCTATGTTAGCTGTAGGAAAGTGAACAGTTGGTAAGGGAAGAAGAAGGATTTTGAAGTTTCAATTTTTCTTTTTTTTCCTTTCATTCTTTTAGTGTGTGTGTTAATAAAACTTATCTGTTCAAACTTAAGTTGGGCCTGTTTTGCCTTTTCTCTCCTAATTCCATCTCACAGCAGTAAAGACACTCAATTTGGCAAACGAGATTTGGCGAACGTGAAACCACAACAGGGTCTAAGAGTGAACATTTATCTTGCATCTAGTAAATTTTTTGACACTGGCTCCCATCATATCCTCATAAACAAATTGATGGAATATGTACTTGATGAATGGGGAGGTGCAATTTAAAACTGGGCATAGTCAAAATAGTTGTGATCTGTGGCATGAAGTTCAAGTTGATGATTGCCACTAGTGCCACAGTGAAGACATCAATAATGGATCCAGTACTGTTTACCATCGGATGGCTTGGATGTTGGGACACAGAAGGCCCTCAGAAAGTTTGCAGATGCTACAAAACTGGGACGACTGGCTGATAATATCAGATGGCTGTGCTGCCTTTCAGGAGGACTGGCACTGGCTGGAGAATAGGCTGATGTGAACTTCAAGAAAGGGTAGTGTACAGTCCTGCACCTGGGAAGGAATAACCAGACACCAGTAGAGGCTGGAGGCTGACAGGGTGGAAAGCAACTTTACAGAAAAGGACTGGATCCTAGTGGTCACCAAATCGAACTGAGCCAGCAATGCAGCGTTGTGACTAAAGACAGCAGCACTCTCAGCTGAATTAACCAGGCATTGCCAGCAGGTGGAGGGAGCTGATCCTGCCCCTCCGCTCAGCACCGCATTGTGAGACAGCATCTCGAGTCCTGTGTCCAATCCTATGCTCCCCATTGCAGGAGAGATGCAGGCATGCTGGAGCAAGTCCAACAAAGGCCCATACAGATCAAGAAGATGGAGCATCTGGCTTATGAGAAGAGGTTGAGAGAGCTGTGACTGTAGAGCTAAAGAGAAGGCTCAGAGTAGTCTTACCAATGTGGAAAAATTCCCAGCTGGCAGGTGGCAATGAAGACTGAGCCAGAGTGTTCTCAGAAGTGGCCACTGAAGGAGGCAATGAACAAAAATTGGAACACAGGAAATTCTATTGAACAAGGATTATTTTTTATTTTTCACAGTGAGGGTGGTCAAACACTGGAAAACATCCACCTTGGTTTATCCAAGATTTCCGTCATTGGCAATGCTCAAAACCTGATTGCACATGATCCTGAGCAGAGCAGCCTGGTCTAGTGGGAGATGTTCCTGCCCATGGAGGGAGGGGTTGGGATTAGATGATCTTTAAAGTCCATTCCAACCCCTTAACATTCTATGATTCTGTGATTTTCACAGGGCTTTGAATTAGATAATCTCCAGAAGCCCCTTCCATTGTTAGCCCTTCAGTGTTTCTGTCCTAGTGTTTTCCTGTAAGTTTGAGAATTTTTTAGTAAGTGTACAGTCTCAAACAAAAAAACCCTCGCTTTGTGACAGCAGAAAAATTAGTATGATTAACATTTCCATGCTTATAATAATAATCAGATTTCAGAAAAAAAAAAGATCCATATTGCTTTTTGTTTTAGTAATTGATCATTCTTAAAAAATAAAACAAACCCTAGCATAATCAGGAAAACAAGCAATAAAGAGGGCTACTGATATGGATTTTTTTGCGTATCTTTAAGTAGATTATTTTATATAATTGTGACTGGGATTTTTGTTAGTTTCTTTTTTTTTTCCTTGTTTCTCTTTCATGATTTTTTTTTAAATATCTCCATAGAAATCTATTCTGTTCTTCAACTATAATTTTTTGGAAGGTTCCTGTACTCTCTGATTAAGTTTTCATTTTATGTTCAGTTTTCACTGTCTTTTTTTTAAATACAATTACTAAAGCTTCATTCGTGTGTGATTTTTTAATTCATTCTTTATTAACAAATATTTTCATTGTATTAACATGAAGTATTTAGTAGGCAATTTGGCCCTTTTTATTCTGAGATTGTCTTGGAAATAATAGAATTTAAAACTATACTTCTTAGATTTTTTTAAGTGTCATTTTCATTTCTAAATGATGATGTTGCATATGTTTATAATCTGATAATGTACTGTTTGCATGTTCAGAAACTTGAAGGAATTTTTAATGAGTATGAAAACCAGCATAGTTTAGGGGTCTTGATAGCAGTTGACAAAATGGTTCAGGTGGATGTTATGTAAGAAAACTGCAGAATCCTGAAATATGTCTGTCTACATGAATTTTTATAGTTATGGTAATAATTATGCTATGAATGTTACAACTTGAAAAGCTGTCAACATTTGTGACAAAATTTAAACTAATTATTTTTACAATGAAAGCCTGACTTGACTGAGAATTTTCAATTGACTTCAGCTTTATTGGGACTAAAATTAAATCCCTAGGATTTTTTTGAGTATTTGTGCTAGAATGCTGTTCCTCTTTTATAAGAAGAAAATAATAGCTGAGTTTCAGGTACAAGCAATGGAGAGAGATTATCTAAGATTACTCCCAGGATTCTTAATGGCCCATGAGCTGGTGATAATCATCTGAATACAGAAAATGTATCCCTGTAGTACAGAAATCAAAGGAGGGTAACACAAGCTAAAGTAAGCCTTTGACATTCATGTAATGAAGAGAACCTAAGCAGGAGCAAGGAGCAAGGGAGGTGCCCTGTACTGCACCTTCCAATCAAAAAATCCTTTTCTGCAAAACATAAAATCCTGACATGTGATGCTTTATGTGCTATGGCATTGCAAAAAAAACCCAAGAAAACGAAACAAAACAAAACAAAAAAAACAACCAAACAAAAACACACACACACAAAAAGGAAAGCACAGTAAACTTTCAGCTGTAGGAATAGTTAAGTCTGAAACCAGTATGTCACAGAAGGACTGAAACAGTAATATTCTCACTGTTTATCCCCTTAACACTTCTGTAGAAAAGCACATAGTTTTCTTGTTTTCTATTGTGCAGAAAAAGGGTAATAGAAAGTATGGCAGTATGTAAAAGGGGTATAAAACACACATCAGTATAGGTGTGGCAGAGAAAATGGGATTAGGTAGCAGTGATCAGTGATCATTGCGTTGGCTCATCCATCTTTGGGCTGGCACAAGATGAGAAGAAGGTAGTAGAGTGCAAAGGCACAGTTTCCATTATTGGTCATCCTGGACAGCTGTGTGATAGTGGGAGAAGCAGTGGTAAACCTCAGGCAGGATCCTGTTTACCACCAGCTGTGTTTTATGGCTTCTTGTTTAGCCACACTTTCCAATATTGAATACCACGTTTGCTGCACACAGCTTTTGTAAATTTTGTTCCCATTTTTCACATATATTTTTAATACTCTGAGTAGAGCTAATATGTCAGATTCTTTTATGGATTAGTAACCTATAGTGATCATTCCTGCAAAAGATAGATGTGTTTGTCAGTGGGCAGCTACTCTGTTTTAAGAATACAATTTCTAGAAATTACCTCTTTTTTAATATTAATTTTCTTTAATGTTTATCTTTTCCCCTTTATTACTGTTAATTCCTCTTACCGTTTTCTGTTCTTATTTTAATCTTCCCTTCCTCTTCCCTAACTAAACTTTGTTATACCAAGAACTATTCTCCTGTCTTTTCACATCCATACCTCTGCTCCTGCTTTCCTTCACAAAATACAGTCATGTTTCTTACCCTGCAAATCTGACTCGTATACTTGCATAAAGCAGTGAAACTGTTGATAGTGTATTTGAGGTCATGTACCTTTTCTGAATACAGGCCTTTCATAAGTATGCTTCAAATACACACAAAAAGGAATTTGTATTCTCAGTGTCTCATCACCAAAATACTTGTGCACTCATGGACGTTACTTCCTTCTGCCTTTCCACTGTGAAATACCACTAGGATAACCTGACAGTAGTTCTGCCATGGTACTGGTATGAGTTCATGATGCTGTTGACATTGTCTAGAATGGAACAAGTAAAATTTCTGCTTTCTGTTCCTTTAAGTGTCAGGGTTTTGTCTGTTTTTGAGTCTGTTTTATTTCTTTGGTTCCATGTTCTGAAATTAAAATAAATCCCCTCAGTCCCATCCTTTTCTCCTGCTGTTTCTCAGTGATTGGAGTGTGTATTGTTATGGTGAATACCTTTCTGGGACAGGAGGGTTATCATAAGATTTCCTGAAGTCCTTGGTTAAAAACTCTGGTGTCACTTTGCCAACTGACTTCACCTTGCTGAGCACTGATTGCTGCTTCCTTTATGCAGGAGCTCTCTTTTCTTACTTGCTGCTGTTGCAACATGTGCTCAGAGAAGCTGGTGCTCCTCTCCCTCAGTTGCCTGCTCCCTCTACAAGTCCAGTCAGAGCTCATTCAGCGACCTTTGCCATGGTCTGCAGTGGATGATCCAGATCAGCTTTCCTCCCAGTCTGTGGGGATGAGACTTGCCATGACGTGTCAGTCAAATACTGTGGCAGTCCACAGTGGCTAACAGCATCAAGGGACAAATGACACTGGAGAGATGGTTATGGATAAAATTAAATTCTGCTGCACATTTATCACTCAGAAATACAGATTTTTTGGCAGCATTTTATCAAAACCCTTTAAATGTCCAGCTCTTTTGAAAAAAGTGCTGGACATTTAAAGTATCTTACTTTTGAATCCTTTTTACTCAGAAATGTTTGATTGTTTCCTACCTAGTTTCCTTTCTTAGTTTTATTTTTGTTCTGTGATACGTGAATCCAAATGTGTAAGTGCACCTCCATAGGCTTAAGTCAAATTACAGTTACAAGTTACAGGGTCTGTGTATCAGTCAGTTGTACTGGTTGTCAATCAGCAAATTATTGAAGTTGAGAAAGATATGAAACAAGTTTTATATGCAGCTGCCAAAATCAGACTTAGCATCAGTTCCAGATTTTTTTTCCTTAGTACTAATCTTCTTGTTTGTTTTGATGCTAATGAGACTAGACTGTATATGCTTTAAAAATAGGAGTTTCTTTGAATTCTGGACAAACATTCATTCATCCCAGACCATGTATTTTTTTTTAAATGAGAGCTGAATCTGTATCTCCACTTGATATTTCTGATTACATGTTTTCTTGCTTTTGAAAAGTGGTTTAGAATACATATTCTCCATCATAAGAAATTTTCGTCTGAAGTCTGAATTCAAATAAATTGTTGAATTTTTAATACTTAAATTACCTGCAGTTTTTCTTCTATTACTGGGTATTGCAAAAATCCTTCAGTGTTCCTAGGTTTTCTGTGCTATTTTCTTTATATGCTTCTGGTTTCTGAAGGATAACTGCTTAAGATCTTGAAACTGGCTATTTATTATTATTTTGTTCTTGTTGTTGTTTTGTTTGTTTGCCTTGTTTTCATCTTCTGCAAAAAGCTTTAGTACTTTTTTCCCTAGTTGGACTTGTTTTCTTTTCCACCTTATTCAGAAATTAAGCAGTTAGATATGGCTTTCTTCTTGGTTTTGGCAGAGTAACACAGCAGTTTAATAGGACAGAAAAAAAAAACAACACCAACAATTCTATGCAAAAGCTTGAAAAAGAATGAATGTGGTGCACCTGTATCAGTCAAAAGGGGGAGGACAGCAAGAGCAGGATTAATCAAAATTTGGTATTCTAGTTAATAGGAAAAAAAAAAGTGATGCCTTTATGTTGCTCCTACTTGGTTATTCTAGGTTAAGAAAATGGGTGAGGTGTTTTCATTATGCTCTTAGTTTCTTATTTGCCTTGTGATATAATGACAGGAATATTTATTAGTCAGCTGAAGCCTCACCAGGGTAAGATGCAGGATATTAGCAATAGAAATAATCACATTAATTTTCTGATAATCTGTTTCTTAAATAATCTCCAAAGGGAATGTTGTGGGTTTTTTCCAGCTATTGCTAAGTGGTTTAGTTTGAAGCATGAAATTTATGTTTTCTTGTTGGACTGGTAGGAAACTGCTGTAAGCATAGTAGCATCTTTATATTGTGAGGTTTTATATTCTTAAGCCATTTACTTAAAGATACTATCTAAATCAAAATAAAACTTGGCAATTTTTCTAATAGTTTGAGCCTTGGCAATTTTCTGGATTACAATTTCTATTAGAACATTTAACCATGTGTCTCTGTTAGCATTTGTTAGAGTTTTTAAGAAGGCAACTTTTATTCTGACATGACATTCTGGAAGTTCATTTTTCAAATGTGCAATACAGACTTCAAATGTTTGTGTCTGATGTTTTGAGAGGTGCATGAGAATGACAACAATCAATCATATCTAATTAGCTCACGATGTACTGAGCTTGCAGTAATTAAGCAAGATATTAGTGCTTACTGATTAAGATCACAGATATTGTGAGCCAGCTGTTAATCACTTTTCTTGCAAGACTAATGTCATTTACAGATATGTATTCCTTAGGCTATTTTTTGACTATTGAATAGGTTGTAATGTAAGCAACAAAATACGTTTTTAAATTTTGTATATTGAGAGCGTCATTTCAAACTTCTGTTACCTTGAGTATTGCCCTTGAAAATTTAGGAAAAACTGTTCTGAGTTGTTAGAAAGTGATATTGTCATGCTGCAGTAAAAATCTTCTAAAAACTTGTAATGCTAATACACCTTTTACAACTGTGTATATTGAAATGTCAATCCATAATATTGTTATTAATAAATGCAGATTTAAAAAAAAAAACCTTTATCAAAACTGTACTACTGAAGGTGCATATTTTGGATGCAGTCAGTGTTTTTGGGAAAAATTCACTCAAAGATTTCCTAAATACCTAGTTTTGACCCTCTTTATTTCTGATGCTGATTCTTATCAAAGAGTGCATTTAAAATTTACAGTACATTTTAATTCAGTATCTTTAGTCTTAATTGGCGTACATGAGAATCAATGGTGTTCATCAGATAATATTCCACTGGCTTTGTTGTGAATTTGAATCACCTTTTTGAAAGGAGTTATCAGAAATTTGTGATTTTCTTCACTGAGAACAATTGTGAATATTATGAAATAATGAAATTGAGTTACAGCTCTAATAAAAATGCATGATCTAGTATCAGTCTTGAAAAATGGTATGACAAATATAAGTAGTCTTGCTAGTTTCTTACTGAAGCTATAAAGCAGTTGTGGTTTTTTTCCTGTAATTTCCTGTGCATTTGTCTTGTGGGTGTGCTTATTTTGAATAGGAACTGAAAGAAGCTGTGTATTTTCCAAGTATATCATAAAAGTTGGGTAGCTATTAGATCAGTTTGATTGTATATTATTCTAGTTTAAAAGGTGGGAGTTTTGTTAATTTTGTGATACTAAAAATAATTCAGTGTTAAAAATTAACATTGACAGTGTTTCTTTCCTACTGGAATGAAATTCAGACTTAACTTGGTTTTATCTTAATTTGAAATATTTCCCTTCAAGCTACTTTGAAGTATCTCCCTTTAGACAGGAGCAGTAGTGTAAGGGCTGGACCACTGGGGCAGCCACAAGTTTCACCATCTGCAGCAGTGCTGCTGTTGGTGCTGTTTCCCCGCTGCAGGGCTTCTCCTTTGGGAAGGGAGGCAGAAGCAGCTGCTGGTGGACTACCTGTGGGGCTTCATGGGGAGGGTGTGAAAGGGGCTTGTGGCTCCTGCCATGACTGTGGGTGTGTCCTGGCCTTTAGACTCTGGGATGGGGTGGGCAGGACTGCTGGGCATAATGGATGTAAGGGCATTGCTGCATCCTTCTGTGCATGGGAATTGGATACTGCTGAGAGTGGGCAGCAGTAGAGCAGAAAGATGCCTGATACTGCTCTCATCCAGATATTTTCTGTATCATCTTCTGATATTTTTACCTAAACGGGCAACATGATGATTTTTTGTCTGAATTTTTTTAAAGTAACATATTTTTTATACATTTATGTCTAAAAAAATACAAACAGTTTTGTTATTAACATTGTTATTGATATTAGTAGTATTTTAGTGTAAGGAAATAAATACGTTTGTTTGCTACTTTGTTGCCATAACCTCCATCTAGATGGGTGGGTAGACAACTGCTTTGATGCTCAGACTGGTAGTAGTTAATGTGGTATCCTCTATCTGGATTCCTGTGGCAAGTGGTGTTCTTCAGATGTCTATCCTGTGACCGATCTTCTTTAACATTTTTGTCAGTGCCCTCTGGAAGAGGGCACTGAGGGCTTGGTTTTCAGGTTTGCTGATGACACCAAACTGGAGGGTGCAATCAGGATACCACTGGCAGACACCTAGGCAGGCTAACAAACAGACTGCCAAGAAATTCAAGAAATTAATGAACTAAATTCATAAAATCCAACAAGTGTCACATCCTGCACCTGGGAACAAAAAGCCCCTGGCAGTGATACAGAGTGAGGCCCGCCTGTCTGGGGAGCAGCTCGTATGAAGAGTCTTGGAGGGTCCTGATGGGTAGTGAGTTATACCTGAGCCAGCAGCAGAGAAGTGATCATTATCCTGAGCTGTATTAGGAGGAGCACAACTAGGAGATCAAGGGAAGGGATTATCCTTCTCTACCCAGTGCTGTAGAATACTGTGTGCATTTTAGATTCCCTCAGTACAAAAAAGACATTGGTAACATAAAGAAAGTTCATTGGGGAGCCACCAAGTTGACTGGGCCTGGAAACACTTTCCCTGTGAGGGAGCTGGGCTTGTTCAGCCTGGAGACAGCTTCATCAGGACCTAAACACAGCCTTTCCATGACAACAAGGAGATCAAGAAGATGGAACCAGGTTCTTTGTAGTGGTGTCTGGGTGGACAGGAGACAGTAAGCGGAACTTGAAATGAGACACAATGAAAAGCCTTTCCTCATGAGGTCAGTCAAGCAGTAGATCTGGTTGCCCAGCAGCGGGGAACAACCTCCATCCTTAGAGGCTTTCAACTGGGTTGGTCACATAATTGCCTTGTTTTGAGGCTGGGCTTCTTACTTTTCCAGATCCCTTCCTACATGTGACGTTAAAATGTTTCCTCTCTTAATACAGGAGTCTTGAACTACTCTTCTGAGATATGGGACAAATCCATACCATTTATTCTCCACAACATTTTTCAAGATGCTTCTCCTGATTTGTTCATAGAACCCCTCACCCTCATAGAATCAGGGAACTGTAACCTATCCTCCAAATAGCCTGTTTAATGGCATTATCATTATAGTCAGAATTTCTTAAAGGAAGGAGTACTGAGGTTAAGTATTTTTGTCTCTGCATTTGTGAAACTATGTCCTTGGATGTAAAAGTTGTAGTAAGTTAAAGCTGAGAATAAGGGCAACTGCAAGTGTAATTACAGGAAAAACACTCTGTAAGGGAGCTCTGTATGACTGATTTCAGCAAGTTATAATTTATTTCTGTCTGCTTTTAGTTTTACTGAATGGTTCTTTGTGTGTTTGTGATGCTAATGGAATCATTGATTCTCTGTGTTCCACAGATGTGTTACCGCTCTTACTATCTACTGCCTTATCCCTTTGTCCCATGTTGGTCCATTGAAAAGTGTGTATTTGTGTTCTTACTCAAGGCCCCTTAAGCCTGGAATTATCTTTTTATCATGAAAGATATGGGCACATTTCTTCTTAGGGTACAGTTATCTTTCAGATTAAGTACTATGAAAATTATAAGTATTTGCGAAATTTGTTGTAAATGTCACTCATCTGTTATCAAGACCACTAAATGATAAATTTCTTCAGGCCTTAATAGTTATTTTTCTCCCATCCTATGGCATTTGCAAGTTGTTCAGTCCAGGTGTCCTTACAAAGTCAGTCAGGTTTTCTTTTGGATTCAGAAGTTTATTCATATGCAAGAAGCCACATAATTTTGAATATTAGCGTGAAATAGATCTAAAGGAGATTTTCTTTTCTGGGATTTTGCCCTGTGAGAGGATTACCAGTACCATTTGGGCAGATGTTTTTTCAGTTTTCTCTCAGAATCCCTTAGCAATGGATGTCCATAATTTATCCAAGCAATCTGTTCAAGGACTTCTGTTTCCTCGTAACCAGAATATATTCAAAGGAGGAGATTTCTGAATTATTTTCTTTCCTGATTGCTCTATTTGTAATAGATTTTAAAGTACTTAAAACTGTCACTATGTTCTCATATATTGTGCTGGTTTGTTCGAAACGGGCAGAAACACCAATCATGTTCTGGTTTCACCTTCACCTCTGTTTCTGTTGGCCAAATTTAGTGTAGTGGTTTAAGTGCCTTTTCTGCTGTGAGATAGTATTAGGAGAAAAAGGCAAAACAGGCCCAACTTAAGGTGAACAGATAGATTTTATTAGCACACACTAAAAGAAGAAAATTAGAATCAAAATGAAACTTTTAAAACACTCCTCCTTCCTCCACAAGTATTCACTTTCCCACAAACGGCATAAAGAGACAAAACCTGTGATTTTCAGTCAGTTTCACCATTATAAAAATAATCTTTCATCAGTTCTTTGGGAGAGGAGTGTCTCTTGGAGTCCCCATGGAGACATCGCCACAAGAGGAACAGTCCTCTGGTGGCNGGGATGGCCTGGCTGGGAGCCGCTCTTTGGGGCCCCCAGGGTGGGAGGGAACATCTCCCCTGGCCCCTGCCAGCTCAGGGGTAGGCTTTAACATTCTCTAGATGCTAAGCTGCAGCCCGCCCCTGCCCCTGCCCCGCCGACAGCCGATGGGGGCCTGGAGGCACAGCCAGGCCTGAGCCGGCTCTGCTCCAGAACGGGGGAGCGGCAGGGGCGCAGCCGGCCTGAGCCAGAGCAGCTGCTGGGGCTGGTTGTTACCTGCTCCTCCGGCCGGAAGGAAAAGGGCAGTTCCCTGGGAACCACCGATATTTAACCCCTGAAGGTTCACGTATCTCTTTATCATTGGTTTGTCAAGCTATAACTTCCTGAAAAATCACTTCCTGGCCAAACTGCCACATATATGCAGTCTTTAAATGAAATAACCTGAATTTATCTTGAATTACTTACACATCCTATTTTACAGATCTCTGACCACTTTTAATTTTTTTTGTTTCTCTCCTGACCCTTTTCAGCTCATTACCTCTTTGATGTAGTGTAGCTGTGGAACGACACTGACATAGTACTGTATAAAAGCAAACAGTATACTAAGATGCATTAAATGCAACACTGGTGATGGATTACTTCATGGGCATGAAATTTTGCTCCCTCACACTCAGCAGCATTTAAGGAACCTTCTCTACTACCCAACTAAAGAGCTGTACTTTTATTTGTACTTTCAGGTACTGTCTTGTAGATTGAGAAAAAGCAAATCAGTGGGAAAGAATGTGAAGAAAGCATATGT
Source organism: Oxylabes madagascariensis (assembly GCA_013400675.1). Taxonomy (NCBI): domain Eukaryota; kingdom Metazoa; phylum Chordata; class Aves; order Passeriformes; family Timaliidae; genus Oxylabes; species Oxylabes madagascariensis. The sequence goes on along the minus strand of VYZR01110814.1, from coordinate 7,893 downwards.
TTGCTTTTATTGCAACAAAATATTGATGCCCCTATTATTCTGCCAGTCCTCAGTGCTACATGCCTGTTTCCATTCTTTAAGACATGGTGAAGAGCTTTTCTTCTTCCATACAGATGACTGCTCTTCCTATAGTATAACACCTTGCACTTTTTTTCCCATTTATATTTCATCCCTTTTAAAATCTTTTTATGTTAGTCAATGATATTGTAAATTTGAATTTCTCTGAGAGAGTATCTTTTTCTTTTGATCATGATAGGAAATGTGATGTAGAAAACATTAAACCGGTTTATAGAGAGAGTAGATGTGAGCCTGCTGTAACTTAGTGCTCAGGGCAGTATGTAGGTCTGCCTGAAGTTCTCTTTCTTCCTAATCTTAAACGATGTAGGATAAAAATCAGTGACTCCAATTGTTATGTGTACTCAGCAGGTGTTCCAACCATAAGTATACCACAGATAAGTAATTTCAATAGAGTTAATTTCATTCTAAGAAATGAAATTGGATTGGAGAATTTTATCTCTAGACCTGTGAGGTGTGAATGTTGCTAATAAATATTAATCTGGAAATATAATGTGGCATTTCAGTGGGAAAAAATGTTCAAATATAGTGCTTAAAGAATTTTGTTTACGAATAAAGGTCATTTATGAATGAATTTTAGCAGATAAAAATTGAACTGCAGTTCCCTTGAAGCTATGGATGTATTTATTAAGGACTAAGATCAGCAAATGGTGTTTTCTGCTGGACAGCCAATATAACACAATGCAGAGGAATTTTTTTTGCAAGCTATTTCAAAATAAAGCTTACAGCAGTGAAGACAAGTATTTTATACCAGTAAGACTGAAGTTTGTTGTAGAGATGCCTACCTTGAAACATAGTTTGCAGCTGTGAGCTTTAGACTGAAGATACAGCACATGGAAAGAGACATGTTACTTTGAGTAGGGTCCCAAAACATTATGCTGAACAGGGAGTGCTTTAAAGCAAGTACACTGGCTAGGGACCTTCTTAAGTAGTCAGCAATAAAACTGATAAAAGGATTCATCTGCTGTTCTAGCTCCCTCTAGAGAGGAATGTTTTCTGTGGTATTGACAGTTTTTGAGCTGGTTTGAGAAAGTAGGTTTCAGTGTTTTTTCTTTTTTTCAAGGACAGAGCAGTGTCTATGCTTTCTTAAAAGTCACAGCTACTGTGATGCTTTTATACTGATCTTCTTTACTCTTCCTCCCACCATATAGTGAACATGCACATGAACACCCACACACTCTTCTTCCTGAAGCCAGTGTCTAGAAAACTGTCAGAGATATGAAAATCAACATTTGATTTCTTCTTCTGCCCAAGTGAATTTAAATTTGTATTCCCCTACCTCTCAGTGTAAGCACTGAAATCCTATTGAGATGCAACTCCCTATGAACTTTCTGCATGCTTTTTATTACAAAACGTATGATCTCTAACAATACTATATCATTTTGGAGAGTTATTTTGACTTTTCAGTCCTCAGCTTTTGATATCAGTTACCTAGAATGGCTACTTTATAGACAGTTTTTAAATGAGAAATTGAGATGCACATAGCTAGTGAAATGTGAGACATACATATACATGCAAAGACTAAGTTTTTAACTTTAACTAAAGTTCTCATTTAAAGGTCCTTGTTTCAAGAAACCCTTTGTATGGACGGGGATTTGCCCACTAGAGTTATGTGTGCCCTCTTTAACACAAAGAGAGAGCAAGGGAATGTGCTGAACTTTGATTCAAAGCCATTTATAATTGTCTAAAAAAAGCTGACTTGAAAGGCTGAGAGAAATCCAGATTAACCTGATTGATTCTGAAAGCAAATAAGGTATTGCTGCGCATCATCTTGGATCACATCTGGAGTTAGATGAAGTGTAATGTAGGTGTTGGATTTTAATAGTAATACATGAGCTTCAGTCGGACTTCAGTTGAAATAGTGTGATGGAAAATGCTAAACTATTTAATAGGTCAAGCTGCATATTTCATTTGTTACCTGATCATCTGTTACAAATGACAGTTTAGAGTTTTTTCATTTTGTTTCTTCTAAACATNTTTCTTGAAGGAAATCTTTTCCCAGACTAGTTAGGGGGAGGGGCTGCCGCTTGAATTTGCTTTTCTAGATGGACCCCATTTGANGTCCTATGGTGACTTTATGATGCTTGTATCCCCAATCATCTGTTCTTGTTATGCTGGATATTAAGTTCTGCATCTTTAAGACTGGTTCCAAGAGTGAAGGGGAAGAGGAGAAGCACGGAGTTTGTTTTCAGGATCTGCGTTTGCTCGCCTGCATTTCTCTCTTCACATAGACTGTGTTGTCTGCAGCAAGGACAGTATGGAGAGAGCTCTCCTTTGCTTTTAGTTAGTTTTTTAGCTAGCTGAGGCAGAGAAGTTCCCCAGACTGTGGCTTTTCTTTTTCTTGGAATTGATCAACCTGCTCTGGACTGAAAACCCAGAAAAACACTGGGAGCTCACACCTGTGGCCCACCAGGGCCAGGATGGGGCATTTTCCAGTGCAGGAGGGACTGATAAGGAACTGTGCGAGGCAAGCTAAAGCCCACGAAAAGGACTTTCTGAATCTGCCCTCTCTTCAGAACAGCAAGAGGTTTTAGTGTTTAATATTATTCATTTTTTTTATGCTTGTGAACACTTTGCTTGTTAAATAAACAGTTTTTTTCCACTTTTCTTGAAGGAAATCTTTTCCCAGACTAGTTAGGGGGAGGGGCTGCCGCTTGAATTTGCTTTTCTAGATGGACCCCATTTGAAGGTTTCTTCCCAAAATTTGCCCTAAACCAGGACACATATGTAACAATTTCTAGCCAGAGAATTGTTCTGAGTGCAAGTGCTTCAGGGCTCTGTTCTTCCCGGGTTTCTGTAAAGCATTCTCTGGTACACAGCAAAAGTAACAGTGGTCACAAGTCCAGGTGGAACAGTGATGCACAACTACTGAATAGCAGTAAAATTCAGGGACAGTGTTTTGTCAAGGCTGTTGTTCTAGTGTTTGGAAATACTTCCTGCTGTCAGCATGGCTTTTAGACAGATGGTACTGGCATAGTTTTCATATATTGTCATTCACAAAAATTATTGATAAGACATTCACACATGCTGAAAATGTGAAAAAGACTCAAGATCTTGGAAAAATAAAGAAATGTTGGGTTCCAAACAAGTGAGAATGATTAAGGCTTTATACCATGACTGAACTTTCTTTCCCTTAGACATACCCAGCAAACACTGAATAGATTTGTCTGCCCACAATTACACACTTATATTTGAGTTGTTATTTATATTTACCTTATAAATCAAAGTGGAGAGCTATGTATGACTCACTTGTTCCCTTCTAGATAGATGCATAAAAAAGATCAGATAGAATCATGCTTCAGAGGTGTCTGTTGCTCACCTCTGCCTGGACAGATTCTAAACACCTGTCTTAGATGTGGGTTTCTCTTACAAAAACAGACTGAGAGAATTGTGGTTTTTCAATCAGGGAAAGAGAAGGCTCCAGAGAAACCTTAGAGCAGCATGCCAGTATCTAAAGGGCACCTTCAAGAAAGCCGGAGAGGGACTTTGTACAAGGGTATGTAGTAATGGGACAGGGCAGAATAGCTTTAAACTGAAAGAGCATAGGTTTAAGTTACATGTTAGAAAGCTATTGTTCCCTATGAGGGTAGTGAGGCACTGTAACAGGTTGCTCAAAGAAGTTGTCAATGTCCCATTCCTGAAAGTGCTCAAGGCCAGGTTGGACAGGGCTTTGAGCAATCTGGTTTAGTGGAACGTGTTCTTTCAAGATGTTGGAAGTAAATCTTTAAGGACCCTCCCAGCTCAAGCTCTTCTGTGATTTCTGCACTATAAACCTTTTGTGACATCCATTACAAGTTGAAAATACCTACATGTGGATGTCTACTGACATGACTAATGTTTGTATCTCATTATAAACATGGAAATCTGGTCTTGCCTCCAGCTAGAAAAGGACCTATGTATCCTAAAAAGCCTATGTCAGCTTTACATGCTCAGAGGTCTTAGGATATCTCATTGTCTTAAATGGCAGAAGTGACCTACATGGGGAAAATTGCTTTGAGCCCAGGGATAGCCCAATTACATGAACAATTCACCTGAGCAACTGCTCTGTATGTAATTCAGAATAAATTTAATTGTTGTCTGGGCTGCATTTGCTATTTCTGCTATAAGGGAGGTTTTGACACTCCGTTGCAGCATAGAGCTACACCAAATTTAAATGCCTTAAGATTAAGCTGATCCTGTTTTTAAAGACGAAAAGGTTTTGTTGACAATCACCACAGACCTTTCTCCCAAATTTTATAGACATGGAAATATTATGAAACTAATTTTTCCGTGTTTAATTTTCTTTTTAAATCCCTCAAGTTTTCATTCAGTACACAGGACATGTTTCTTTTTAAATTCCATTACTCTGGTTTTTTTATACAGTCTACCATTTGTTCAAGATGAACAACTTGATAATAAATCTTCTTTTAAAAACAAATACTGCAGCTAAAACATAAATCATGCTTGATTTTTCTTCACTTGCATAACATGCAGTGCTGTGATAATGCTGTAATATACATTATAAATTAATAAACAAATAGTACTTTTTAATATGAACACTCATTTCAGAACAGATTTTTTTTTATTCTGTGCAGTGAATGTAAAGATCTGAAATCTCATTTGTCTGCATATTTTAACAAATAGCTGTGAGCAGTTCTAATACCACAGTTTTTGTTTAAGGAAGTATCTGACTGAATGTTAGTGGGAAATTTAAGTGAATAAACCAGAAATTAAAATGAAGTTTCTTTTCTACTACTTACAGAGAAAACATTGTTTATACCAAATAGTTGACTGTCCTTTGGAGTTACTAGTTATTAGTCCAGTGATGATGTTACTTAAGAGATGCATGTTCATCTTATCCTAAACAAAATAAATTCTGTAACAACTGGGTTT
>VYZR01110813.1:34585-46006 GCA_013400675.1 Oxylabes madagascariensis | reverse complement strand
CACTTAGGGAAATAAAGGAGAAAAAAAGACAGCAGATATTAGCTAAAAAATACTTTGAGAAAAATTTAATTCAGTTTCTATATTTGGCTCTTACATTTTCACTCTGGAAAACAAAATAAAAACTGCAAAAATCTTTCTCAGTCTTTATTGAACAGTTTTATGTAGAACTGTCAGTTCTGAGTATACAGGTTGACTTGAAGAGCTGTCATATGACAGACTTCTCTGAATGTATTTGCTCTTTTCAGGTGAATATCAAATGTAGTAACTGTTCCTTGGAGAATGGAAAATTTGTTCTCAAATTAATCTTGCTGTTCTCTGCTGTCTTTTTTTCTCCTTTATTTCCCTAAGTGCATATGTGTATATTTGATAACTTAAACAACCAATACAAATGGAATTCTATTTAGAGTTTTGATTGCATCAGTTGTCACCAAGAAGTGAAACCGCAGGAACAGCTGTCAGTTTGCCTAGGTTAGCTCAGCTGAATTAAGAAAATTCTCACCAGTTGAATTGATTTTAATGGGATATTTACTTCCCTAAAAGAGATGATAAAAGCTTTTAAAACAGCACTGAAAACTATTCCATGTCAATCATTTTGACTACACGAAATGTGTGAGATCCAATTGCTTGTGCTACACCATTGCATTTACTTGTATTCGGATTCATAACAACGTTTAAAACAGTCCTGTGCTGTAGAGTTAATGCATTTTCCTCTTATCTTCCACATGGCAAATTTTGATACATAAAGTAAATATTTCTGTTAAAAACAGTTGAACATTGAAGTGTACTGTGTAAAGCTGTGGATTATGAGGGATGGTTTTACCAGCTTTTCTGATTGCTTCTGCTGCATGCAGCTGAGGGAGACCACTACGAGCAGAAATTGACTGTCTTGGCTGATTCTGTTGTTATTCCTTTATCCCGAATCTCGGGGATAAACAGTTAAGTGGGTGGTGATTATGCACTAAAATGTGTGCCATTTTACAGTAGAATAAACAACCACAGAAAAATATAATGAAAGTGCTCCGGGTAAAAAACCAGAAGCTGTTTACTCCAGCCTTTCTGGTTTAATTCACAGAGCCAGAAATGATATATTGTGAAATTCTTTTTGCATTTTGTCCACAGCAATGTTCTGTACCAGGAACCGCCTCATCTCTTGATTATGCCTTTTTATTTGAAATTGAGTCTGCTGATGTTTTCTTACACCTAATCTTGTTAACTGTAAACAGAATCTGTGCCTACTGTAAACACTTTGGGCTACACCTCGCAGAAATACAATTTGAGATCTATGACCTTTGGAGAGTGTTCTTAACTCTCTAAAGACTGTGCGTAACTTCTCTAAATGTCTAAATGTACTTATGACAAATCTAATTTTTAGTATTCAAGGAAGCAATCTGAGGATGTTGAAAGACCTTAAAATCTCATCTAAACATCTAACAAATATCTCCTGGAAAGAATCTGGTTTACCTGCGTGGAGTCGTGTGTTATGTTTTTGGGAGGCTGACATCAACATACAAACTGTGTCTCCTCCCTTCCCTTAGTTACTTTTTCCCTAAGCAAAGCTGAGAACTCCGAGCTGTGTAATGAGAAACACTTGTGACCAAAACCAATGACAAATGTGTAGCATTACACAACATTTTTTTTTGCGTGTGTATATATATACCTACCTAAATAATTGTATTTTTTAGGACACTGACATGTCAAATTTCACACTTATAAAACAGCCAGATTCCAGACAGTGCAAATCATACTTTAATATATTATAAAGCTATATAGTAAGCCCACTCCATGGGCTTCACATGCACATAAAACCAATAGTTACATAAATAATATCAAATGACAAAACTAGAAAGCAGTTTCTGCATACTTTATTTTACAATTCCTCACTAAGTATATTTACAGGACACAGAGTTTGCTTTAGTGCAATACATAGTAATGTTGCATAAGTACAAACTGTTGAACTTTTCTAAAAAAAATTAAAGAAATAAAGCACTTAACTGATGTTACAGCTAAGTATGTAAAGCAACATTAATAACTCTGAGTGAAAATGCTAACAGCATCTTTTCTTCTCATAAACAATTTCTAGAAACAAACCACAACCAGCATTATATATTCCAAACTACTACCCCTTGTACAGTACCATATCATTTAAAAAATCACTTTTTAAAAGCACATATACTGTACTGTACAGCAATCTGTTTCTACAGATACTGACTTACTCTTTTAATACAAATATGATGTTACCGTGGCAGTTTTGAAGAACAAAGTTATCTCAAGATATCAAACATCAGTAACAAACTCTGATAAGCACAGCTTCTTGAGAACCTGCTTTAACAGCATTTCTTCACAGTGATATTTATGAAAGGTTGGAAAAAGAGATTAGCATAAAATATTTCCATCCTTTTTCAGTTTTTATGCAAAAATCATTACTTTATATTGGTAATTATAAAATTACAAACACTTTCTATAAGTAACTGCATCTGTAGTAATGATAGAAAAAGTCATCAGTAAGACACCTAAAATGAGGCTTGCATAACATGAGTTTGAAGAAAACTAGGTACACCTCATTTTTAAAGTAAGAGTAAGGGATGTAACTTAAATTAGAATAAGCAACACAGTTTAACAGAGAGAACCTACTATCAATTAAAAAAAGCTACTTATTTATTAATAAATGTTAAAAAATAATGACATTATGGTGAGGTGAAATCAACATCTAAAAAGAGATGATGAAACATTTACTCTTAATCTTAGTTTTGGCACTTCATTGGAACGATTACTTTACCAAAGACCAAAATGTGTATAAAAGATATTACAGCTCCTTGACATACCTTGCAAATATAGTACATAAGTACTGGCAAACACTGAAAACATAGTTAAACATTCCCACAGATTTGCACATGCATGCACTAGTCAGACAACAGCGTTGAATTTATGCTCTTGGCCGTGACAATCTTGCATTACTTGGGTATTTTAGGCCGTTTCTTCAGCAGATCTTGTTTCTGTTTTAAGTCTTACAAATTCCTTAGCAACTTCATCATTGTTCCTCTGAGAAAGTATTCTAAGGATGGTTAGGCCAGTCTCATCCACGGAGATGCTCCTGAGCAGGGGGTACCAGGAGGCGCAGCTGCCCCTGTCGGCGATGCCGTGCAGCTGGATGACGGTCATGCCGATAATGCGATCTTCCCGTGCAAAGCAGTAATCCTTCACTGACAGGTGAAGCTCGTAGGCTCCTGGCTTATCTTCGTTACTCAGCAGGCTGTGTGGATTAACAATATGAATTTAGAACAAGGAGTTCAGTTTAATGTCCCCAAGAATTAATTCACTCTAGAAGTCTTGGACAAATTAAAGTAAGAGTGGTAGTTTAAGTTTTGTAGTTCCATTTTGTTACAACAGAATAATATCTAGTTTTAAACTTTCTAAACTTTTCACATGCATTCTTCAGATGTATTGGTGATGGAGCCTCTGTTCCTAGCAGCCTGAACAGAAACAGAATTCCCTCAACAGCTGGAACAGGCAGTTACCTTTCCCTGGAAAGTACATAAAATGTTCAGCTGGTTCCCCAACTGTCAGCAACAGGACTGAAAATCAGCTTCAGAATATACAGAAAATCCCTGGCAGGAGGCATCAAAAGGAGCTTCGTGCTGAGACACACAGTGAACTCATTTCCAGGCAGGGTTGGGAGGGTAAGGGGAGGAAAATAAATTGGTCTCAGGAAAGGGTGAAGTACTAAATTTGAAACTCCAGGTTAGGTGGGAGTTCCTTACTGATTTAAGGATTAAACGGTAACAGCATTAGATAAACAATACTATTAACACATGCACAACCCAAAACACATTTAGATACCTCCACAGGATGAAGGCCAGATATCTAGAAATAATAATTAAGACTTCTGTCTAAACAAATACCTAGGCCAATAGATTCCTAGGGATAGAAACAGTTATTACTCTGTAGGGAAATTAATTGCACATTTTAACTAGGTTTTGTAGGACTGAAAGCTTGGCGACTGCCGTTCATCTTCATATACAACAAAGATACAAATTAGTGAATAATTTTGAAATGATGTCGATATATCTGTTAGGATGGCTTTTTTTTGTTATTAATGGTTTAAAAGCAAAAATATTTTAGGAAAATTTTCAAAAAATATGCAATCCCTAGACATTAAAGACTTACAATTGGAAAGTTTCATTGTACTTTGGTGACCAGGTGTTGCTCTTTGTCTTGGTTCCATGTTTTCTTTTCTTGTCACTTAATTTAGGACCCAATATGCAAACTTCCACGAAGGGCCGGAACATAGCTGTTGTTTGCCAGTTTAGGTTATTAATTGCTACAACTATAAAGAGATAAAAGAAATGAAGTTAAATAAAATGTAATTGTAAGAGTTCCAATTAATTACTCTGTATGACTTCGTATATAGCCAGTGAACCTGGGAGTTTTCCTATAGGACATCAATACCTGGTAAGCCTAGGAGGAGCTTTGCCCCTTCCCTGCCAAGTAAAGATGTCTGACTACTTTTAGGTTCAAAAGTATTGAATATAAAACATGTAATTTACAAGTAATTTACATTTACAGCTTCTTTTTGCCTGCTACCTTCACTGCAATTAAAAAAAATCAGCTTATACTAATCTGAGTGATCCTGTGTTTCTGAGATTCAAGTTGTGCAGAACAAAAGCATTTTGTTAAAAATGCAGCCTCTTAAGGCTTGGTGCAGTCATTCACCACTCAGCTTTGCTGTAGGTTTTAAGACATTGAATTATGTACAAGCAATTGAGAAGTACAATTTGAAACATTTTAATTTATAACTCTATAACTTAATATGACTTTAAATTATCTACACAGAAAAGCATAGACAGTAGTTGCCTGCATAATCTGAACTGCTGTTGAGCAAGGAAAAAGTGCACTCTTAATCACCTGAAGTGTACTCACAGCTTCTCAAGTATAATAATACTCACCATTTTTTTATTTTAGTATTGATATGTTTGACTTAGGATCTAGTGCTTGGAAGTTTGGTCTTTGCTGTTGCTTTCTTTTTAAAGTTGGCTGTTTGAAACTTACCTTTCACAGTGACTTTATGCTCACCAGTTCCAGGATGGGTAGAGACATCCACCTGTACAGATATCTCACCCACTGAATTATTAGCAGTTTGACCTGAAAGAAGAATTATTGGTTAGCACACCTGGCCTCTTGACGCATCAAAAGAAATAGACAGCCAAAGGTGAGTGGTATTTGCCTTTAGAAACACTTAAAAATTTCTGATGTGTTTCACATTTAAGTGGGAATCAGTTATGGATTCATAAATGATTTTGCCACAGAAGTACTGGGCACTTATAAATACCTATGGAAAGTGCCTCAGTGAAATGAGAAATCCTGTTCATCTGGAACTTTCCTTTCTGGTTGTCATTAGGTGTGTTTGCATCTCAAAATGCAGAAGTTGGTGGGTTTGTCAAGCTTTTCACGTACCTCTGAAAAATCTTACTGTTAAGTGTGTATTTGGAAAGTTACTTCTATATCGCTATTAATGAATCCTTTGCTGAAGGTTTTGTCTGAACAAATTACTGAAATTCTGCACTAGCACAGACAGAGGGGCTTAAAAATGAAAGAAGAAGGTTGAAGGGATGGCAGAGGAACCAGGAACTTATTTTTTTAAAGTTTTTGCTTTTGAGCACCAGGAGAGGTTGTAAGTCAATTTGTACAGAATGAATCCTTAAAAGGACTTTAAATATTGTCTTGAAAGGTTTCTCAATATATCAGATTATAACAGTACAACATATATAAAATTGGGTATGTTTGCTTGCTGTTTGATTGAGTGACTGTGAATGTTGAATTCTGTGAACTGCACTTGCTCCTCAGTGTAATCTCCTGTGAACCACATACTAAAGTAAATTGCTACCTCTTTACAACTGGCTGCTGTTTCTGTGGGTAGCAGAGAAAAGATTCCATATTCCTTTTATTTATACAAAAAATTCCTTACCCACTGGTTCCCCATCCCTCTATATGTGAGGAGAAGCAAACATTCCTTTACAATTTTTTCAGCAGTTCATACAGGAATTAAGTAAGGGGTACAGAGAAGAGGGAGGGGTGTCCTGTGTAATAATGGGGAAAGTGATTTCTCCCCTTACATTAGTTCATAACTAGAGTAGTTTTTTATTACCATGCATAGCCTTTTTCTTTCCGGGATTTCCTCACCAGTGACTTTCTAGAAATGAGCTCTACAGTGATGTTTATTCACTGTTTCAGCCTGATCTCTAATTATGTTCTCTATATGGCATGAATGTTGCAAGGTCAATTAAATACTCCTAGCCCAAGTGTTACTGCTTCAGAGAACAAGCCTTTTTTTACCTAATATATCAAAATGTGGAGATTCAGTGATCATTTAACAGGTTCAGAATCCTTGAACGTTATTGTGCATTTCTAAGCTTACAGGTGAGTTTGGCTTGGAATTATTGTGAACCTACTGTTGAAACATAGCAGTGTTTTAAAAGTGCACAGTGACAATGTCTTACTGTATTTATAGCTGCCACTTCTGAATTGCAGGGTACTTGTTACAAATTTTGCTCTTAGATGCATTTCATTATCAGTCAGAGGGTTTGGACCACTACTGACACGTAAATTAGCAAGTTTATTAGACGTCCACTTTTTAATGACAAGAGGTTTGGCTTCAGTGGCAGCAATTAAGTTTCTTATATTTGGATAATGACTTAAGGCTGTACTGTATGGAAGCTCTGAGTTGGTGAATCATTCTGTGGCTTGCTCACAGTAAATATGTTATTTTTTTAAAGAATTTATATAAAAAGGTAGGAACCAAATGGACCAGGAAAGCTAAATAGTAAGAATAATAAAATGGGTTTATTTAGAAGCACAGACCGAAGTATTATCTGACTATAGTAAAATTTGCTTTTACTTNCATTGGCCTTGTGATACTGTAAAGTAAATCAAAGAGAGCAGGGGCTGTCGGTCCTAGAGCATTAATCTGTCATTCTTTCATATTGTGAAATTCCACCTTTACACATTGTTCCATAATGCATGGAACTCAGCCTCAGCACAGGAACTTTTTGTGGTGATAAACCTCTTTATGAATGATGCTTTTGATTCCATCTATAGCCTTCCTTCAGCTCAGTTCAGTTTGAGCTGAACATACTGTAACTCTGTTCCGATTAAAAAGCTTTCAGTGCCAAGCCAGACAGGAGAAGGGAACCAGAAATTTGCACCACCTAAATCTTAGGGACACTGCATGGGTAGCATAAACTGAATGTACTGAGAGAGAGAATGAGAAGTTCTTGAACCCTCTCCCAATCAGTAATAATTTACCCCTGACTGCAGCGGAAGATGAGTTAAGTTGATCCTGAATATCACTGAAATAATCAGGTGGTGTCAATTACTTTTTTTAGCCTCTAGCTTAAAAAAGCCCCCCAACCCAAAACCCCAGGAAAGTTTTAAAAGAAGATAATTAGCATTTTTATTTGATAGCCTTGAGAGCAACCTGTGGATGGTGGTAATAGTGAAGTGTGCAGTGTTAACCTCTAATAATGACAGGTAGGATTTCATCAAGACAAAAAAATCTATGCATCTGTAAGATTAGACTTGTTCTGTTTGTCCAAGTTTTTTATTAACTTATGCAAAATATATTATTGCAAAAGTCTCCTAATCAGTATCTCTTTCCTTTTCCTGGTAGTCCATAATTTACAACAGTGCTCCAAGCAGTACTGCAAATATGTAGTGTGAATAGTCTTGCATGTACAGTACAGCTTGATATTGTTATAAAGAAATCTGTGCAAAACATCACCCAGTTTTATACTAAAAGCACTTGACATTAAAATGACCTTACATTCAGCATTGTTGAGAAAACCTCCTTTGCAGAACATCTCAGCCAGCAGAGACAATTTCTACTGGAGTCCAGAATATAAACTTGGTTTCTTTTAGTAATCACCCCATCCATCTTTCTCTTTCTGACCTTCTGAACAAACTAGAGACACAATTCCAGGACACTTAGTATTTGCTTATAGCATCTCTTGTTGACATTCAAGAACTATGGTACTTCATTTTCAAGTCTCTGACCTGTGTATTTCTGCTGCTTTGTTTTCTTTTTTGCTACCACTTCTCGTACAGTCACAGCAGGAATTAGCGATTCTGACTGCACTACAGAAAGGTCCATTTATCCTGCTACATTTAATAAGCCAATTTAGCTGACAATAAATCTCTCCATGCACTGCAGAGGATGATTGCACTTTTCTTCCTTTAGTACTGTAATATAACTCATTCGAAGACTAACAAACTTATAAATGATTCTGCCTCATGCTTGAAAACCTTATGGATGTTTAATTTTTACTGCTTGCTCTCTAATATCTGCTTTACATTTTATTTGTTAGTATATTTATGTCATTCAAATTACAGCAACCTCTTACTGGTGGGTCTTAAAGTGATCACATGCATTTAAAGTGCAGTCATTCTTTTGCATCAAAGAAGAAAAAATCTCCTCTGGCCAAAGATTCTTGCTCCTCAGGGACCAGAAAGGCCTAGAAGTCAGGCTTTATTATTCCCCCTTATTTAGCACCTGGAATGGCACCAATGTGAGAGCTGTTATAACACCAATGATTATTTTGACAGAAGACAGACATTTTGGACCAAGGACCAAGTCAAATATTTCTTAGTCATGATAGTCATAATCACAACATGTGCACAGAGAAATTCCACTGCCTTCTATTCCTTAGTTGATAACTTGGAAAAGGTGAACTTGTGCACTCTGATTGAGAAAGTAGCAAAATATGCAAATGGCAAAATGAGTCATATATGTTTTGTGAAATATATTTTCTAGGATACTCTTCCTGCTGAATACAAGAGACTCCACCTGAATCAGTCTGTGATTGCGCATAAAAGTACCTTTCTGTGGAAGGATTCCTTTGTCTTGCTTGATCTTTTAGCAGCAAAAGTTCTCAAATGACTTTGGCTACTTTGGGGCAAAAATACCACGTTCTTAAATTTAATGCTAACTCATTTTCTGTGGATCCCATTTATTTCTGCCGGGCCCATTTTTCATGCAAACCTAGAAGTTAGTTTCCAAAGATAATAAGCAAGACTCTGAAACTTTGTATAACTCTATCAAAATTTGTGGAGGTTTACATATGTTTCTCTCCCTTTTTTTTTTTTTTTTTTTTTTTTTCCAAACTGCCTCTATGGGTTCAGGATTTCAAGATCATCTTTACTTCTCTGAGGATTGGAAATCCAGTTCAAAAGAAAAATAACTATCTGCAAACCAATAATCATGTATGATGTGATTTTATTACCCAAGACTTAGAAAGCTGAGCACTGGGAGGCAGGCCAGCTGACCTAGCACTGTTGCCTGTGGAAGCATAACCTCTCCCATTTTCCTCACTGGCTTTTTCAGCATAAAGCTGCTCATTTAAATACTGGACCTGTGCTTTGACCTTATTTTTTGAATGGGACATAAGAATGAAAAAGTTGAACAAATATTCAAGGTTTCATAGTTTCCAATGCTCTAGAAATTACACAAGTTATGAAATCAGCACTTTAATCCAGACAAGTATCTGTCAGCTTTTGATTGATGATGCCAATAAAATACATATATTTGTCTGGTGTTAAGCTGCTAAATTTATTAGAAGAGAAAATATCAGGGTGACACATTGAATTATTTTTCACAGGATCTTAAGACTGATTTGGAGGAAAAACTTGAGTGCATTTTTTAACATTTTCATTTAATCCATAAAGAGTAAGTTAAAGCTGAATTGTTAGGAGATGGATGAAGCAAGCTAGATGATCTCTTCTGTTCGTGTGTTAGAGAAAAGCACGGCAGCAGAGAAAACTGATTTTATCATGATATCACACTAACTGCAACATGTGCTTTGCTTCAGGAAGTTGCTCTACAAATGGTTGATAATTGTTTGTTTTGGGGGATTCTGAGAATCAAGTTCAGTACTTGAAAGATGACTTCAGCAACCATTTATTCACCATGCTGTCATAAAAAGATTGAAAAGATTTAGGTTTGTATTTGATCAACAAATGTAAATCATTTGTCTAAAGGATCACTCAGGATGGAATTAAGGTTGGCAGGAGATTCAGCAGCATCTGTAAGCCTCTCCACAACTGTGCAAAGCCACACTATCAAAGTACATTCTCTCCCATTGGAATTTTTGTGGTGTCAGGCAGGGATCCGAGGCACTGGGAACATAACAGAAAAGCAGGATGTTGTGGTGTGAGTAGGAAGTCCTGGTTTGGGTGTTTGCATGAAATCCCCAGCTAAAGCCTTTCCCTTTGTTTCTCTGGGGAAAGCCGTGCTCCACACAGCCAGGGCTCAGCTCGCTGGGAGCCCCCAGAGCTGCAGCTGTGGCTCTGTCCATGTGCTGGGGAAACTGGGGGTGAGCCAGTTTGGATCAGGGAGATGTGTATCCAACTGGCCTCATCTAGCCCTCTGTGGGTGTGGGATAGTTTTTAATACATATTTATATTTATATATATGCATATATTCTGTCCAGAGTTTAACCCAGACAACACACAGGCCTCTCAAGAGGTTTCTATATGTATTGAATGCACTGCTTCTAGTAGGAAGTTATTTTTTTAAATCGATATAACTGATGGTTACCTGTAACTTGTGTTTGTTTTCTTGAAGAGTTAGAGGAAACTGATATACAACTTGCTTCTAATTTAGGTGCTTTACTTTTTTATTTAAGGAACAACCAGAAATTTTCTAATGTGACAGCCTCTTAAGTGAATATTTCGTAGAGACCTTCTGCTTTACCAGCAGTCTGGTTTTATCTATGTGAACTTTAAAAATAATTATTTTTCTGCCACTATTCTGAGTTCATTTGTTTTGCTATCAGCATATGCTGCAATACTTTTATTAGTTGTAATTCAGCAAGTTTCTTCTTTCTTTGTTCTTATCTTTCCTGTTTGTTGCTTGCAATAATATGCTGATTTCTGCAGCTTGTAATGCAGGTCCGGGTTGTTTTTTTTTTTTTTTCATGAAATTAAGGTTGTGTAACACATGGTTCTGACCTCAATTTGAAACTACAGTGGATGAAGCAGGGATTATTTCTTGAGTTAAATTCTGTCTGAAGTATGGGTTATGAGAGAACTGAAAATGCTCTGCAGGACTTAAATTTCCTGATAGAATACAGATATAGCTTTCAAAATATGACAGTTAATAATGCAATGGTTTTGACAAGCAAAAGAAGAAAAGGTCTTTCTTTTTCACCTATAAGAGCTGCTAAAAAATCTAAGCAATTTTTATTTTCTGTAGTATGTCGTCATCTATCTGCTTGCTTAAACTATAGGTAATATTGGATTATTGTTTTAATGTCATTCCATAGACTTATGAAATATTGAGGTTCTGCTTTGCTATGTACAATTACAGGTTGCAAAGGAACACAAAACTGAATTTTGACTTGGCAGTTGAAAAGAATTTGTCTTCATTTTTGA
>VYZR01110812.1:40378-61582 GCA_013400675.1 Oxylabes madagascariensis | reverse complement strand
CCCCCCAACTCTGCATTTTTGAGCTTTGTGCAAACACAAATGCCTAAACTCTTCACTCTTTTATTGTGGAAAGTTACAAATTCAGGCATGGAAAAAAAGGAACAGTATTGAGTAACGTGTTACACATTTATTGGCTGAACATTCATAATAGTAGGGATTACATAACTCACACACTACACACTTAAAGAAGTAATAGATGCTAAAAATCCAATAAAAGGACATATTATTTAATCAATTCTATTAACACTAAGTTCAGTTCCTCTCTCAATTACAGACACACAATTCTCAATGTGGCAATAAGAGGCCAATATAGGACAAATTCATCACATTTTGTCATTACCCTCAGTTTCACACCTCTCTAACTTTGAAAAAGCCCACCCTGTATTCTAATATTTCTGGGAAGAAATCCATGTTCATCATTTAGTTAATCCTGCAAACATATTAAAATTAACTTTAGATTTTCTCAACCTTTGCAAGGAAGATCCTTTTTCATGGCAAGCGCCTTCTTTTCAAAACAAAAATATGCATCAGATATTCACCTGATTTACTACTATTTAGTTGTTTTTAAAGTGAGACTTTAATTCTTTATAGGTAGAGGTAAAAGGGAAATAAAGAAAAAACAAATGAATATGTTAGATGAATTGACATTATTTCTCTCTTCTCTTCCTTCTTCTCTGACCTCCAACCTTGAGATGAATTTTTCTAGACCTCTGCAGAGGGAAAACCTCTTCCAAATAGCTGAACGTGAGATTTTTTTCCCCAGTTTTGATCAAATTTTGCTGGTCTTCAGTCTCACAGGATGGCAAGCTAAAATATCCACTCCCTCCCTGTTTCTCATGCCAGCTGTTAGTGGTGTGTTCCCTTCTGGGTGCAAAACACAGAAGTTGTTTCAAACCCATTGATGAGTTGTGCAGCCCGGTTTTCCAAGAAGATTGGATCCTGCTGCCAAGGGATGAATGAAGCTGGGAAAATAACATTAGACAGGTAGAAAAAGAGCCAATCACGAGGTTCAAGAAGTAACAATTTGCAGTTAAACTGAATTGCTCAGAGGGAGGGCGGTGACGGGGAAGCAGAGCTTTTTTGTGAGATAAAGTCCCATTAGACAGGAGATAGAGGAATACTTTGAACTTGGGCTGGATGCAAAATGGATGAGGGCTACCAGGACTGACCTTCTTTTGAATTATGATGATCCTAACAGGGAGAGTTAAGTGAAAACTGATGGAGGGAAAGCAGGGCTGCAGTTAACTGGAAAAAGAGAACATTTGGCTGTTTGAAGGTCCATATGTAAAAGCAGAAAATTTCAGTGGACATCCACAAATAATGAGAGGCATAATTTATTCAAGAAACTCCTTTCAATTGACAGCCACAAGCTCAGTACCATGGTCTTTCTCTCCCTAAGTAGTCCCTGTACCTACATTTTCTTCTTACTTCTTACTGTGGCACAAAAATCTTTTCAATCTCAGCTTCTTTGTAATGTTAAGGTTTCAGGCAACTATTAGAAAAATTCATAAGGAAAACAATTAGCTCTCTTTAAGTCTATTTATACTCTGTTTTCATGGCTTCACATTTCATTTCCAGAAAGTGAAATGGAATTTACTGCTACGCTCCCAAGTGCTACTGGCAATGTTATTACTCTATTTATTATGATAGCAGTGTTTAATCATTATATACGTAATAGTATCAAAGAGTCTCAGTTATAATCCCTTCATTATAAAAACCTTATGAGCAAACCCAGCTTTTATTATTGAAGAATAATACTGTAAGCAGCAGTTGCTTTCAAGGGCAGCACGGAGGCCAAAGGTAAAAAAAAGGCCAGTGAGGTTCCTAAGAGGTCCTAAACAGTAAGTGACATTATTTTACATCCCAACACTTGTTTGCTCTCTGAAACAGCAGGAGTCAGCCTTAAACCTAAGGCTGCTTAACGCTTTTTAATTGCCCGCTAAACTTTGCAGATTTTTACCAGCACCGGGCTCCAAATGTTCCGTGGGACCCTATTCTGGGCATCTGAAACACTTTCTTTGGTTAGGTCCCGTCGATTGTCTCTTTCATGCGCTGCACACAAAGCGCTGCGCCGCTAAGCCGGGCAGAATTGGGCGCAAGCCGCGCAGGATTCCAGAATTAGTTCCACTGCGTGACACATGTTTTCAGAGAGGCAGCAGCACAGCGTGCAGCGAGGCGCCGAGGGATCTCCAGGAGACCCAGAAAAGCCTGGAGAAGGTTTGGGCTGCAAACCTGCTGCATCCATCCGCGGCTCTCCCCGTTTCTGTGGAGCCGTTTTTCGCGTACGGCCTGTCGCTTTCTGTACGTCTGAATAATTTATAAAGCTCTAGGAGGTAATCTCTGAGCAGGCCGAGCCATCAGGGCAATCGTAATGTTACGTAGCAGGTCAGGTTTCCACGTTGTAAATGGAGCCCTGATCCGTCAGGCCGCGGCACAGAAGTTTGGACTGCAGGCCCAGCCTTTTCCTGGGAACTTCAACCGTGCTGTAATTTATGGCTCGCCTGGTGCAGCTAATGCAGGTTTTCTCTAGTTTGAGTCGTATTTGACTAACGAGCCAGGCTTGTGCCCATCTGCCCTTGTGCTCGTGGATATTGACTTCCTTATCCTTGCAAGGGCTCAAGGAATTTTATTGGGAAAAGGCAAATGTCAAAAGTGTAAAGCTACTTTAATAAAACTGGCTGAGATCAGGTTTCCTCGCTGGCTGCCTGCCATTGAAAATCCCTTTGTTAGCTTTTAAAAATTTCCTGTGACAAAAAGAGCCCTTTTCATTTCTTTCTATCAGATCGAACAAGTTTAATTAAAATGTGAAGAATTTGACTAAAAATGTCATAGCACAGAAATCTTGGGACTACCTTCCTTTTGAACCTGCATGATTTTGTGGTTTACATTATTTTAAGGACAGTTCTAAACCTCATTGATGTAGAAAGCATGAAAGGACAAGAAAAAAAATCATTAATTATATTACCAAATTTTAGAGTCATTTTATCCTTCCATTTTCCAGGGGTGCTGATAGAAGTTTCATGAAAACCAGGGATCATGAGCTGCTGTGGGGGTAAAAAAAAATAAAAAGGAAAGAAAATACATGTAAAATGTGAACACAATGAAACAATTAAAGCAAATGAAAGCATTTCTGTGCAGCTGGAACCCACGATTGATATACTGTGCAGTGGACTGAGAGTTGGAGGAAACAATCACTGTTCCTACAGCTGCTTTGATTGGCAATATTGGGGTTAGCATAAGGAGCTAGCTAGGAGATCAAATGCATCATCCATTTGACTAGAAAAAATAGCAGTTACAGGTTTTGGGCATCCACTGTTTAAATTGCACTGGGTTACTATGACATGTAAAGTACTTGGCATGAACAAATAGTTTTTGCCAAAGCAATTAGACTCCATTAAAATGGAGTATTTTAAAATGCTTGGCACGTCTTAATATTTTCGTCATGAAAAGAGATGTGTTCAGGAGAGTAAATACAATTTTGGTGCCACGTACCTATTAAAAATGTAATGAAATATTAACGAAGTGAAGCAGAAGTTAAATTTCAGAACAAAGCCACCTTATTTCCAGCAACAAGACGATGTGTTCGGTGTGCAGAGCACAGAAGGGCAGGTTGCAAAAACCCCAGGAGGTTTGACATCGCTTTCCTTAGTCCACACCCTGCATCCTTCTGTTCTGTCGGTGTGTGTTCATTCGAAAAGAGGACGAACGTCAGATAAAACTTTGTTCTGGCGTCCCTGGCTTCTTGCTGGTGGCTCACCTGCTCTTGTTTGGGAGCAGCTGGAGCGCTCCCAGCAGCTCTGTGAATAAATGAGCGGTGAAAGCGACGCCTGGTCCCAGCGCTGTCACCGTGTCACACAGCAAAAGGCCCCGGGGAGAGATAAGGGACTTTACAAACAGCACCTCACAAAGCAGGAGGTACAGACAAGCATCACACAAGCCAGCGGTGGACTCGTTCCAAACATTCTTTTTATCCTCTAATCACCCTTACTTGATTCTATTTTGTCCCCCCTCCTCCTCCGAAGACACAATGCCCGTGTGGTCCTTTGCAAATGAGGAGCAACTCCGGGTTCCATAGAAGGTTTTGCCAGAGCCAATAAAAAGAAGGGGCAGTAGCTGAGTTAAAACCCCACTGTTTTTTAAAAACACAAAAGGAGAATTAGCTTGGCCTAGCCTTGGGCAGATCTGCTAATTTTCTGCAGTGCAGTGTCATTACGCATTTCAGGAGCTGATAGGAACCATCTGAGCTGCAGAGTTACAAAGGCATTCCAGGGTCTCTGATGAAAGGAATTAGTAGGGAGCCCAAGAGGTGTGGGAGACTGGGACAGGGTGGGGGCAAAATGGTGTGGGAGACCCAGATGGAGATGGGCACTGAGAGGGTGGGTGAGACCCCAAGGGTGTGGGAAGCTCAGGAGGAGTGCAGAACAGGAATATGTGGGATGTGAAGGCAGAGGTGGGTTCCCAAAAGGTGAGGTAGGACAAAAATTTGTGGGACAAAAGGAGGGCCAAATTTATACACCAACCCCAGACCAATTGTGAGTTCACAGCTATTAATAAATATATTTAGTCCTATTTTTAAACCTTTCCGAACACTGCTTAGTTTCTGCATGTTTTGAAATGAAGTTATCTCAGAAACATTACTCTGGTTCCAAGACTGCTCTGAGCTCTGGAAACAGCCTGAGAAACAGGAACTCTGTGTACATCATGTTCCCCTCACATCGGATTATAACATGGAATAGGTGAGGTATGGCAAAATTTAGAATGCAAATGTCAAAATACAGATTTCTTTGGCTCAAATTTGATTTAAAGACCAGCAACTTTTAATAACTCCTGGGCACCTTTAACTGTCAGTTCATCTCTTGGATTGTTCAAGGTGCTCTGCTTCTGTTTGGTGGGATTTACACAAAGGAAACGCTACCTTTAGTGAACGAGAGACTGAAAACGAATGTCCAAGAATACCATTCTTCATTTTAGAGATATAAAACCCAAAAGCAGATTTGTAGAGTTCAGAAATGCATTCTTAGGTAGGATATTACCGCTACATTTTTAACAGATTAATTCACAGGACTAGTTTTTTTAAAAAAAAACACCTCTATTCTTTTGTTAAGGATGAAATTCATAAAAGTAGACTAGCTGGAAGATTTTTTTTTCCCTGCTACCTTCAGGAAAGGGTAGGAAACTGTGTGCAAATAATACTGTGTGTTTAATTTTAGCTAAGTGTGGGCAAGCTTCGCTGTGTCAGTTAAAACATAGAATAAAATACCCTGTGTGTATTCAGCCCTTAACCCTCAAGAATCTCAGAGCACTTGAAACACACCAAAAACTCTTCACCCCATGCAGTCACAGTGCTGCTCAGGGCCACAATGGAGCTGTTGTTCAGCTGCATGAAGAAATGCCAGAGGAGGGTAGGAAGTTAAGAATAATACAGTATATTCAAATATAACTTTTAGGAGTATTTAGGTAGGCTGAATGCAGCTACCTGGAATTTGGCCACAAGACTCAGCTTAACAGCCCTGCTCTTGTCAAAAGCTGAATAAGATCTTTAATTTTTCCATTCCATTTCCATTAATCACCAGAAGTGGTCATGAGGTTTTCCACCCCAGCCAACAGTCAGGCTTTCCAGCAGCAACACATTTCCAGGGCACCACATCAATGCTGCTTCAGAGTGCCTCCTACTGAATCACCAACCCAATTTCCTTCACGTCACGGTTTCCCATTTGAAAAGTGACCAGCTCTCCTGACCATCCAGAGGATGGCCTGAGGGTCTGAGAGCCTCTGATTTTATTGAGAGGGCTTTAGCCCATCTTCAGGAAATCTCTTAGGAAGGTTTAACTTCACTGACAGGCTAAGTTGAGTGTAAAACAGCAATTGCCTTAATCTATAGCAATTTGCTATTTAAAATACAGAGGAAATTTGGATAATAAAGAAGGTATAAGAAAGAGTTGAAATTATAGATTATTCTGGGTTCTCAGTGGTCTTTGCTGGGTTCTGAATCCAATTAGTGTCTGTACATAAAGAAAAAAAATCAAAGCAAGATGACACAATTCCCTAATTACAGAGCCAAAGATATCAGTGTACAGTTTACAGAGACAGGAAGGAGAAAACTGATGATATGTGACCTGATAGGGAAAGAGAGTTCTGTAGCTGAAGAAGGCAAAAGGAATTATTGACAGAAAGATTTTGCTGTGAAATTCAGTCTATGTAAATAACATTGCCAGATGCTGAAGTTAATTAGGACAGCTTTAACAACTCTATTTTATTTTTTCTTTCCAATTAGAGGACAGTATTTACATTTCTGGCCAGAGAGACTGAGGCTCTATAACATTCAGAGTAATTGCCAGTGCCTGACTTAAGGGATGTTCCTAATTGGACAAGTTCTGTACTTTGGGTTAAGAAAAGTGTGTTATCTATTGTGTCTTGCATTTGTTCCAGTCACAGGACATTATGGTCACTGTGTTTCCTGGCAGCACTGGCAGCGGTTTTCAGTGTCAGCTCTTCAGGCTGATTTACCTTATAGCAACGCACAAAACTGAAATATCCTATTTACAAACACATGCTTTGCATCTGAACTAGAAGAAAGTAAGGAAGCACTGTGAGAACTGTGCAAATGTAGCTTTTTTTTTTTTTTTTTGGCCAGGTAAAGGTTAATTTCTTATGCATTTATAGTATTTTTGGCTTGCAGAGAAGTTTTCTATTTTATCTTCAGTCATTCTGAATGGTTTTACTGTTGCTCTTTGGATGACTTGGAAAGGAAAAGTTAGAAATGTAATATTTAATATCTGGAAGAGACTTATTCAGATGTCTCTCTTTTCTGTCTGTATTTATATTTTAAGAGTGTCTTAACATCTACCATAAGAACAGGTCTTTGTTCACTAGCTACTGCACACATCCAAGTGCAGTAAGACTTTAAAAACCTCAAAATTTTAGAACTCAGCCAAGGTTGGCAAAATTCTTTCTGCCTGTTGCTGAGCTGTGGTGTTTGAACACAGTGACCTGTGCTGCGATTTTTTGTGTCCTGTGGACAAGGAGGTGATCAGAATCCTGGAGGCTGATAGTGGGAGGGAAAGTGGGACACAACAATTCATAAGGAGCCTCAAACCTGAGTCTGCCCAGGTTTCCCAGACTTGGAAAGAACTTTGAAAGCCTTCCCAGAGCAGCCCCTGGTCACGAGGGGATGCAGCACTTACAGGGACACTCAACTTCTAAAGCTGTTGTTTGATTTTTTTTTTTTCTGAGTACCTCAGAAAGTACAGCAATGATTTCCCTTTTAATGAGCTGAACTCAGCTCTTGGATTTATAGGTGCTTTTGGTGATGTTCACTATGATAGGTATTAACCTCCAACATCCCAGAATTCTTGGGTTTAGGATATGAGAAATCTAAGACAAATATTAGCAGTGATGGCTAAACTCACCTGGCATCTTCTCACTTCTGAAGGCACTTCAGTAATAAAGTTTATTGGTAAACGGTGCTAGTAATGTAGTTTTCTGAGGCAAAATCCACATCATTTCATTCTGTCAATAAGATATTAAACCAGAAACATTAGTGTCACTTTTCTGAAAACTTGCTAAGGAAAAAAAAATTTGGTTTACTAAGAATGGGCAGAATTGAGGCCATTTAACCGCTGGAGAAAACA
Organism: Oxylabes madagascariensis; assembly: GCA_013400675.1. NCBI lineage: Eukaryota > Metazoa > Chordata > Aves > Passeriformes > Timaliidae > Oxylabes > Oxylabes madagascariensis. The sequence continues at coordinate 53,951 of VYZR01110812.1, read as the reverse complement.
ACAGCTCACCTTCCTGTAACATGATCGCTTTCCATAGTTTGCCCAAATGCCCTGTGTGTACAGATGAGCAGACATTCACTCTGATGAAGGCTTTTTCTGCATGTATTTAAACGATTAAGACCAACATTTTCAATTTAGGCTGCCAGGAACACCTCAGTAGGTCCTGTGAGGGCTCAGCTCACCTCGGGGCCTGGCATTTCCGAAGATTAAACGCTCGTGCTGAGCATGATTATGAACCACTGTGGCTGGGAAGTTAAAAAACATGTGCATGAAATTGTTTTCCACTTTGCACCTCTTTGGGGCCCTTGGTCTCTTTGCCATCTGCCTCTTGCAGGTCAGTGGAAATGTTTTTGCTGACCTTTGTGGGCACACTCGAGTTACCCACCATGCGATCACGTAAAATGGAGCTAAAACCACTCTGCTTCATCTAGTGTTGTTTCAAAATAATTTCCAGTCCATTAATTATGGTCTGCAAGCTCTTCTTTAAGGAGCCACTTTGATGTTGATGAGTCACAGCTCTCAAGCTTTCCTCTTTGCCATTGCACTTCCTTGAGGCATAACCTTGGTGACTTCTGCACCAGGAGGCGAATGGCTCCGTGACAGGATCTGGCCTTGTGTAAACACCCTCAAGAGACACTTCCCTCAAGCCAAATACTGAAGACCACTTAAAAAACACTTTTAGGAGACGTTTTCCATTTGATGTAGCTCCAAGCAGGTATTTAGTGACAGCTAAGTGTAATCCAAGCTTAGACAAAGTGCTTGGGCAGAGCTGTGGCTCCTGTGCTGTTACCTCCTGTCCCTTTAGCTGTCCTGGTGTGTGTTAATGACTGGTAAAGGTCTTGCCAGACCAGCACCTGCCTCTGCTCCTGCTACACTTTCCCAGCAGGAGGGAAGATGGAGCAGCTTAAAAGAGGGGTGGCAAGTGGCAAGAGCTAGCCCTGTTTGCACCTGTGCCACTGGAGATGGTCAGGCTGGTTTTATGGACACCTCTCCACCCCAGCCCAGTGGGAAACAGGTCAACTTAAACTATGTGTAACTTTACACCTGCCTGCTCCACCAGAGAGCAGAGCAGAACTCAGGAGAAGCCTGAAGCAGCTGTCAGGGCCCTGGCCTGTGGGAGATGTATCAATTAAAGCAAGATGTGGCAGCAGTGCTTGCCGTGTCCCAGCTGAGACGCACATCTGCCTGCATCCTAGTTTGGGCACGGCTGCAGAGAGCTGGGAGGCTGCACTGGGCTGGTGCCAGGGCTCATGCTTGGAGCACACACTCCGTGCAAGGACCTGGGACAGTTGCTGTGCTCCAGCCTGCAGCACCAAGTGTGTTATCCTTGTTATCCTTGTGCAACCTTGACATTTTACCAGCCCCGGAGTCTGGGAGCAGCCAGGTACGGCAACGCTTCGCTTCCTCCTGGGAGGAGAGCAAGAGGAAGGTTGCAACCATTTGAAAGTCAGCAAGGGGGTAATTCATGACACTTTTGCAAGTTTTGGGCGGAAAAAAAAATCCCACAGAAATGGCATAAAATGGGGGGAACAGGCTCAAGGACACTCTTCATCAAATCACTCTGTTGCCTTTTTCACACTGAAATGAGCTTGGACTCATGCACTCCAAGCTGACATGTGCCTCTTACAAAATCATCTGTTTTGTCGTGTTATAATTCTCTCTTCTCCGTTTCAAGGACACCAGTGGGAGGAAATAAAAACCTCGCAGAAATGTGTTTTCCCGCTTTGCTGTTATTCCCAGAAGTCACCGTCTTCCTTCTGTTGTGTCTAATTGAAAATAACAGGTTGATCCTTTCACAAGCATCGACCTGTTTTGTAACATGAAAAGGAGTCAGTGCTATCAGTTATCTCCCACATTATCCTGCAGCAAGCTGTTCTCCAAGGGTAGCCAGCTTGAACGGCTCACGTTGTTGTCCACAAAAGAGAATCACTCTTCATTCCACTGCCTCTGTGCCAAGACCTGGCTTCCAATGAGGTAATTGTTTTGACAGTTTGGGGGGGAAAAAAAAGGCAAAAAAAAAAAGGACAGAAAAACATTAAGACGTAAACAGTCATACATTTCTGCTCGCTGGGGGCATTTGTAAAAGGAAGATTAAATGGATCCAAAGCTTGAAACTTCAAGACACTACTGAATGTTCTGGTTTTATAACGAGGCATGTAACAACAAACCTGGTATTATTAGCTGATGATGTAAATTCCATGGCTGTTTCACAGTGGTTGTTTTTAACTGCTGTGCTGTTTGCATGTTTGATTCTCTATCTATGCACCAATTCTATGTTTAAGGGAAATCAAATGATTTCAAACCTTGATAATTGTTAGCTCCAACTTTGACACAGAGCTGACAATGAGAAAAAAATTGCTTTTCTTGGAGATCTGCAGACTTTTAAAATGGAATCCAAGGTTCTGCCTGTACTGGGCTGTTTGTGTGGCTGTGTGGGACATTTTCAGTGAACCCTGAACTCAGACTTAGCCTGGGCTCAGGGCTCACTGCTGAGGGTCAGCCTGGGCTGGCAGAGTCCCTGCACACAGCCTGGGGCTTGTGTCCAGCTTTATGCAGTGGCTTTTTGCTCTTGACTTAATCCCTAACAAGTTCTCTGTATCCTCAGTGCTCAGTAATATTCTGCAGGACTGGAAACTTTGCCATTTTCAAGGCAAAATGTACTTTCTTGCCCGTTATCCAAGGAAAATATTGTTAAAGCCAGACAGGGAGAAAGAAGGTATCCTTAACAATTTTCTCATTGATGAAGAGCTCCAGAGGCAGAAATATGGGAATACACACACACCTACAATAGGCATATATGCTATTTTCAATAGCATATCTCATCTATCTGCAGTGGCTTCTGGAGTTTCACATCAAGTGCAAGAAATGTGGTGAGTGAGATGCCAAAAAAGACAAAGTGTTTAAGACCAGATGAGCTCAGATTTTCATTTCTCCAATTCCCCTTGCCTGGAAGACAGCTTGTTTTAGTAGCAAAACTCTCCTGTCTGATCCTTAGTGAAGCCCCGTAGGTTTTAATAATCAAGGTGATCTTAAATACTTCTATAAAATTCCTGATACCATCTACTGCATGTGCCAATGCTGAAGTTATTTGAGTTTACTCTCAGATTCTCCACAATTTCAGGTTTTATCACACGTCTTCTCAAACCTTTACCTGGTAACACCAACGGTGCAGAGTTCATGTAAATTTTATCTCAACCTCATCTGCAGGCTGTTTGAATATGCATTGCCGCATTTATTCTCAATATGGGAATCTGAGGCTGGGGAGCATGGTGGATGTTTTGGGAGCACGGGATTTGCTGGGTTCCTGGCAGGCACTTTCATCTCTCCAGGCTGGAAGTTTTATCTTGGTTCTTTGGGGCTCTGCCTCTGCTTGTTCCTTGTCCTAGACGAGGTGGGGTCTGGATCGTGTTACACGCACCAAAGGCTGACTTCTGCTTGCCTTGGGCTTGTGGAGATGTGAACTGCTGGAATTTGGGGTTTCTGTGGCTGGCTGGGGTCTGCCTGGAGGTCTGACTGCTCTGGGAGGGGATTCAGTGCCTGTTGGAATAATAAGTGCTGCCCATGGCCCAGCACCTCCGCGATGCTGCTGGAAGCAGTGCCTCTGGGAATTCTAGAGGCAATTCCATCATGGTCTTTGCCTCAGCTCCCAGCCCTACTGTACAAATTAAACTTTTGGGGTCTTCTGATTGCAGGAATCTAAGCTGGTGGTTTATCTGAGACCACCAGCTGAATGAATTCATCTTCCCCCCAGTCTCCCAAGGGAAAGCTCTCTTTCAGAGGATTGTGACAGGGAAAGAAGAGGTCCAGTCTCTGGACAAAATGCAATCTGCTCTTTGGAGATATCTCAGTGCTCACAGCTCCACATACCTCCAAATAATAGACTTCTGTCCTCTCTGTGTGCCTTCCACAGTGAACTCTTTCTGCCAAGCTTTCTTATTCTCCAAATCCCCATTTCTCTCTGTAGCAAATCCATGGTCAGGTTTGATTCTTTAGCTCTATGGGACGGGTAACCTCACTTTTCCTCCACATCTCTAGCCAAGTTTCTCCTATTCCTTATCTCTAAACAGGACCACACCCCATAGCAGTGATTCTCATGATAGAAGGACTCACTCTGGATATTTTCAGAAGGAATTGAGCAAGATACACTGGAAAAGGTAGGACAAGTAGCTACTACTTTTTTCTAAGTATTCCCAAGAGTGATTGCACTTGTTTCAGGAAAGGACTATCCTTACTCTCCTTTGCCAAGAACGGGCGTAGCTTTCCAAGGAAGAAAATTGTTGGAGGCATTGAGAGAGGAACAAGCAGATCCAAAGTGTTTGTCTTTCCTCTCACGTGTCCCCCCTGGTTTTACACCCCTCTGCCTGGATTTCAGTGTGAATGCTCTGGTAGAGCCAACAAAAAGACCAAAGCAGGGATTAACATCAGGGATCAAACACGCTGGACCTGGCCCTGCAGGCTTTGTGGCACTGCAAGGTGGCACCAGGTGCTGCCAAGACAAAATGTGCTTTTCATGCCTTTTAGTATTTCACTTTGGAAGGCTCTTTTTGAAAATGCGTTGACTGCAAAGCTTTGGTGCAGGTGGCAGCAAACAACAGAGAGTTTTTTGTCTTGTCTTGGGGAATGCTGGGCTCTAACAGGTAGTGGCTGCCTCAGCCACAGGTCTGGGACACAGAAAGGAGGTTCCCCTGGATGCTGAGTGTGCCCCTCACCTCAGTCACCACTAAATCTGGAAGACTTGAGCCCAAGATATGTAAAATATGTCTGGTCNCATTTCTCCAATTCCCCTTGCCTGGAAGACAGCTTGTTTTAGTAGCAAAACTCTCCTGTCTGATCCTTAGTGAAGCCCCGTAGGTTTTAATAATCAAGGTGATCTTAAATACTTCTATAAAATTCCTGATACCATCTACTGCATGTGCCAATGCTGAAGTTATTTGAGTTTACTCTCAGATTCTCCACAATTTCAGGTTTTATCACACGTCTTCTCAAACCTTTACCTGGTAACACCAACGGTGCAGAGTTCATGTAAATTTTATCTCAACCTCATCTGCAGGCTGTTTGAATATGCATTGCTGCATTTATTCTCAATATGGGAATCTGAGGCTGGGGAGCATGGTGGATGTTTTGGGAGCACGGGATTTGCTGGGTTCCTGGCAGGCACTTTCATCTCTCCAGGCTGGAAGTTTTATCTTGGTTCTTTGGGGCTCTGCCTCTGCTTGTTCCTTGTCCTAGACGAGGTGGGGTCTGGATCGTGTTACACGCACCAAAGGCTGACTTCTGCTTGCCTTGGGCTTGTGGAGATGTGAACTGCTGGAATTTGGGGTTTCTGTGGCTGGCTGGGGTCTGCCTGGAGGTCTGACTGCTCTGGGAGGGGATTCAGTGCCTGTTGGAATAATAAGTGCTGCCCATGGCCCAGCACCTCCGCGATGCTGCTGGAAGCAGTGCCTCTGGGAATTCTAGAGGCAATTCCATCATGGTCTTTGCCTCAGCTCCCAGCCCTACTGTACAAATTAAACTTTTGGGGTCTTCTGATTGCAGGAATCTAAGCTGGTGGTTTATCTGAGACCACCAGCTGAATGAATTCATCTTCCCCCCAGTCTCCCAAGGGAAAGCTCTCTTTCAGAGGATTGTGACAGGGAAAGAAGAGGTCCAGTCTCTGGACAAAATGCAATCTGCTCTTTGGAGATATCTCAGTGCTCACAGCTCCACATACCTCCAAATAATAGACTTCTGTCCTCTCTGTGTGCCTTCCACAGTGAACTCTTTCTGCCAAGCTTTCTTATTCTCCAAATCCCCATTTCTCTCTGTAGCAAATCCATGGTCAGGTTTGATTCTTTAGCTCTATGGGACGGGTAACCTCACTTTTCCTCCACATCTCTAGCCAAGTTTCTCCTATTCCTTATCTCTAAACAGGACCACACCCCATAGCAGTGATTCTCATGATAGAAGGACTCAGGCTGGATATTTTCAGAAGGAATTGAGCAAGATACACTGGGAAAGGTAGGACAAGTAGCTACTACTTTTTTCTAAGTATTCCCAAGAGTGATTGCACTTGTTTCAGGAAAGGACTATCCTTACTCTCCTTTGCCAAGAACGGGCGTAGCTTTCCAAGGAAGAAAATTGTTGGAGGCATTGAGAGAGGAACAAGCAGATCCAAAGTGTTTGTCTTTCCTCTCACGTGTCCCCCCTGGTTTTACACCCCTCTGCCTGGATTTCAGTGTGAATGCTCTGGTAGAGCCAACAAAAAGACCAAAGCAGGGATTAACATCAGGGATCAAACACGCTGGACCTGGCCCCTGCAGGCTTTGTGGCACTGCAAGGTGGCACCAGGTGCTGCCAAGACAAAATGTGCTTTTAGTATTTCACTTTGGAAGGCTCTTTTTGAAAATGCGTTGACTGCAAAGCTTTGGTGCAGGTGGCAGCAAACAACAGAGAGTTTTTTGTCTTGTCTTGGGGAATGCTGGGCTCTAACAGGTAGTGGCTGCCTCAGCCACAGGTCTGGGACACAGAAAGGAGGTTCCCCTGGATGCTGAGTGTGCCCCTCACCTCAGTCACCACTAAATCTGGAAGACTTGAGCCCAAGATATGTAAAATATGTCTGGTCTGTGGCCGCAGACACTGGAACTAATCTGGAGCCTTGCTGGCAGTCTTGCAAGCACCTCAGGAGCTGCAGAAGCGTGGGCAGCAGGCTGGAACGTTCTCAGGGACAGCTCGGGGGCTGGCTGTGCAGCCCTGACTCCAAACCCAGGCTTCTCTTGCCGTGAACAGGCAAGTTTTTTGAGTCATGACTCAACTGCTGTGTTCCTGGCCGTGCTCAGATAGAAAACTCCATGTCCGCTGCAACTGTGGTCACAAAAAGACCCCGCAAACACATTTTGCAAGAGCTCGGGTGTCTGTCCCTGTGTTCTCTTTGGAATCCCAAGTGCCTTGGCCTAACTCACTGCTGCATTTTCAGATGGATGTGTTATTTTTTATCCTGCTCTTTGCAAACAGAGTGCTGCAGTTAAACGAGGGCTGTGTAAGCACCCTCTGGATCAACATGTACCCGTGCTGGGTGAGCTCATCCTCTGAAGTGCAAGATGTCAGTGAGATGTAATGTAAGGAGGTCTTATTTTTTTTTTTTTCATCCACTCTTTGCCATTTCAAAGAATCAGAATGCCCACTGCAATAACAATGCTACATCTTCCCTTCACTTAGCACCTTTAATGGAGCACACTTTATTTTAGAAAGCCATAAAACACGAGGCTTAGCACAGCCATAGCCTGGCATGGTTTATTTTCCTCTCTTAGATTTCAGATAGAACCAACGCACAGCACATGTAAAACAAGAAAGGTTAAAATAAGCAATCAGATTTATTTTACTCGCTTTTAAAAATATTTAAAGACTTTTGTGGATTTATAACTGTAGCAGTAACAGTTTCTGCCTTATGTCATGAGGGGAAAGTTATGGCTTTGTTTGAAACTGAGCAAGAAACGCCATTACAAGATCCATGAGTCAGGCATTGCCATTAGGCAGTGCATATTCACTGAAACCTGCCTCTGAACTGATCTAGGCCAAGAAGTCTAAAGAGTGACGCATTTCAAAAGTAGTTACGTGATTTAGGGGAGGAGTTTGCCGGTATTTTTTCTGTGGGATGTGTCTTTTGAAATGATTGGTGTGGTTTTGATGGGCATTAACCCCCTTAAATGTCAGTAATTTCTGAAAGGCTACAAGCTCAGTGGTTCTCCAATACTACTTTGATAAGCAGCTTTGGAAACCATCTCCCTTTTTCTTTAGGATTCTAGACCTGTTTGGGAAAAAACAGTCTCAGATTCCGTTTTTCATAACTATGACCCCAACTTTCATCTTCAGAATTTACTGTGATTCATACCCTCTTTACTTCATAGCAGCATGGGTCAGGATAAAAAAGGAAATAATCAAAGAAAAGCAGAATCTCAACTTGCATTGGTGAAATTTTATCCTGTTTATTAACTCTGCTCTGCGCGCCACAGTATATTGTGCTTGGATCTTGTAACACTCCATTTTAGCAAATAATAGTCAAAGTGGTGTTTTAACCAGAGTATGAGGGTTTTAATATAAAATGTGCCTTTCCTTTAAATTGATTGCAAATGTACTTTCCAAATATTTTACTTCGTAAAAAAGGATTCTTGGAGGCGTTCCAGTGCCTGGTATTTTCCAGCTAGCTAAAGGCAGATAATTCCCCTTTCAAACACGCCTTGAGAGGCTTTGCAAATCCTGGCTGGATGGTTTGGAGGGACGTAGGAAAGAGCAGGAGATGATGCTCGCAGGTTGCACCGCGGTGGGAAGGGTGAGGATCCCATGGGAAGGGCGAGGATCCCATGGGAAGGGTGAGGATCCCATGGGAAGGGTGAGGATCCCATGGGAAGGGCGAGGATCCCATGGGAAGGGTGGGGAGAGGACCTTGGGCTGGCTGCAGGGAGCACACACACAAGGTGAGGATGCACAGCGTGAGCAGCACTGGGCACAGCTGCACGTGGCTGATCCCACCCCATGGAGTCCCCTGGAAAAGGTGCAGATAATGACAGCAATAACAATGACGAGAGCAGAGAACTCATAATCCTTTATTACCCTATGACACAGCCCTTCCCAGACCAAAATCTGTCTGCAGGATCCACTGACCCCAGGGCTCTGTTGGTACAGACAGAACTGATTTGTCAAAGCCCACTCAGAAGTGCAGGGGAAGAGAGGAACCTGGATTTCAGCCTCCAGCCCGATGGGCAAATGAACCCTCTCTGTGGCACAGCCATTTCACAGGGTGAACTGCAAGATGCATTTCTTTCCTGCTCAATTTTAATCTAAGTGGAAAATGGGGGATAGTAATCCACTAAAATAATTTTCTGTAGCACCTGCTTTTGACTAAGTCTCTCTAATGGTGTTGAAAGAAGCCAATTTCTCCATCCTGAAATATTCAGCAAAGCCTCCATCAAACAGATGGGTGAATATGGGCATGATTTCCATCTTCATTAAATTAGGTTTTTGAAAAATCAGTCCTTTAATAATGTATAAATATTTCCTTCTTGAAGTAACTGCCTGATTTTCCCCACAAGGACTGGTTTCTACTTTTTGTAATAAGACCGACTCCTGATGGAAGAGCTGCCAGTGCATGTACACTTGCAGATGTGTTCTTCGATAAAACTTAATTAGCCATTTTAGTAATTTTCTACCTAATGTGTTTTTAACATTCTTTAGAGCTTGAAGTGAGATATATCTGGGTTAGAGAAAACAAGGCAGATATCCATAACCTTGCCTTGATTGTTATTTAGAGTTAAGCTTAATGCAATGCAGAACGTGATTTTCCCAAACCTGCCTATTCTTAGTGTTCCAAAAAGAATGCTATTCCTTAATTTTCACTATATCACCTCTAAATATGTGTTTGTTTATAAAAATTATTATTAAGTCTCTAGTTTTAAAACAAGTTTTTATGTCTGGCTTTAAAACAATTTTTAAGTCACTTAAAATTGTGGAGTTTTTTTCTATGAGATTGGCATTCTGAAGCAGATACATCAGCAAAAAAAAAAGCTTTTTTGTGANTTATTTTATTAATTTAAAAGTCTGTATTTCATTTTTCTGTATTTGGCAGAGCCCAAGCCTATGTTTTTTCACGTTGTTTGGAGACTTCCCTGCCCATTTTGCCAACAAACTGGGAAAGGGTTCACCAGTGGGGACAGAATCACTGGTGGAACACAGACATCAGTTCCGAGGGTCTCTTGCAGACATTGGAGATGGTGGCTACTCCGCAAGCTTCCCCAGCACACAGAGCTATTTGCTTTATCAAGCTTGATTTATTAAAGTACATCCTAGGACAATNCCAGACCAAAATCTGTCTGCAGGATCCACTGACCCCAGGGCTCTGTTGGTACAGACAGAACTGATTTGTCAAAGCTCACTCAGAAGTGCAGGGGAAGAGAGGAACCTGGATTTCAGCCTCCAGCCCGATGGGCAAATGAACCCTCTCTGTGGCACAGCCATTTCACAGGGTGAACTGCAAGATGCATTTCTTTCCTGCTCAATTTTAATCTAAGTGGAAAATGGGGGATAGTAATCCACTAAAATAATTTTCTGTAGCACCTGCTTTTGACTAAGTCTCTCTAATGGTGTTGAAAGAAGCCAATTTCTCCATCCTGAAATATTCAGCAAAGCCTCCATCAAACAGATGGGTGAATATGGGCATGATTTCCATCTTCATTAAATTAGGTTTTTGAAAAATCAGTCCTTTAATAATGTATAAATATTTCCTTCTTGAAGTAACTGCCTGATTTTCCCCACAAGGACTGGTTTCTACTTTTTGTAATAAGACCGACTCCTGATGGAAGAGCTGCCAGTGCATGTACACTTGCAGATGTGTTCTTCGATAAAACTTAATTAGCCATTTTAGTAATTTTCTACCTAATGTGTTTTTAACATTCTTTAGAGCTTGAAGTGAGATATATCTGGGTTAGAGAAAACAAGGCAGATATCCATAACCTTGCCTTGATTGTTATTTAGAGTTAAGCTTAATGCAATGCAGAACATGATTTTCCCAAACCTGCCTATTCTTAGTGTTCCAAAAAGAATGCTATTCCTTAATTTTCACTATATCACCTCTAAATATGTGTTTGTTTATAAAAATTATTATTAAGTCTCTAGTTTTAAAACAAGTTTTTATGTCTGGCTTTAAAACAATTTTTAAGTCACTTAAAATTGTGGAGTTTTTTTCTATGAGATTGGCATTCTGAAGCAGATACATCAGCAAAAAAAAAAGCTTTTTTGTGATTTCACTTAGAGGCTGAAGTGTGGTACCATCACTCACAGGCAGTGAAGAAAAGCAGTTTTCTCTCTGACTGCCCACTTCTACAACCATGCCCAAGCCCCAGCAGAAATTATGCCAAGGGGAGGAGCTGTCAACACCAGGGACTGCACAGAGCTGGGATTTCACACACTCACCCTCTCAGGAGGCAGCACAGCATCTTTTTGCTGCTGGGAGAAACGCAAGAGGAGAGGATAAAAGCAAGTGGAAAAACCCCAAACGAGCACTGGAACCGTTAGACCTGTGCTGGGGCTGCTGCACCGCACCTCAATCAAATAATTATGCTTCATTAAGGCTCTCCAGTTAACACTTGCTTGTGGTTTATGCAGAAAACAGTGTCTGAGTGCAAACACAAGATATGAGCTCTCATGCAGGTTCTGTACTTGCTCCGGGTGTGGGTGGAGAGGTTTATAAAGCAAATTCTTTTGTAGCAAAGAATGTACCCTTAAAATTCTGTATTTTATNTCCTAGGACAATCAAATCAGTCATCTAGGACATTTCTTCTCCAGTTAGTGAAGTTGTTTTTATGTCCTAAGGCTGTGCTGGTTGTACCTACCTCACTAAAGCTCTTAAAAGAGCTCATCTTAATAGAGATGACAGTGAGAGTGGAGAAAACGTTTGCTGCACTTCTATCTCCGTCACAACAACAGTCTTGGTACATCCCATGCCCTTCACCCCTCTGTGTCACCAGGAGCCAGGGCTCAGATTAAAAAAAAACATGTATTGCTTTTGAACTTCTGNACCAGTGGGGACAGAATCACTGGTGGAACACAGACATCAGTTCCGAGGGTCTCTTGCAGACATTGGAGATGGTGGCTACTCCGCAAGCTTCCCCAGCACACAGAGCTATTTGCTTTATCAAGCTTGATTTATTAAAGTACATCCTAGGACAATCAAATCAGTCATCTAGGACATTTCTTCTCCAGTTAGTGAAGTTGTTTTTATGTCCTAAGGCTGTGCTGGTTGTACCTACCTCACTAAAGCTCTTAAAAGAGCTCATCTTAATAGAGATGACAGTGAGAGTGGAGAAAACGTTTGCTGCACTTCTATCTCCGTCACAACAACAGTCTTGGTACATCCCATGCCCTTCACCCCTCTGTGTCACCAGGAGCCAGGGCTCAGATTAAAAAAAAACATGTATTGCTTTTGAACTTCTGAACAAGGGGAATCACTGATTTCAATTTTTCTCTGTTTGTGGTAGATGCAGTCACCAAAATTCCCCGAAACAGGCTCAGGGGCAGCAGCAGTCTCTTGGGGACGCAGTTCTGTCTTTGGAGCCCCAGGGTGGTGCTGGGGATCTGCTCTCCAAACCAGCTCAGACTCATCCTCTAGTGCTCACCCCTGAGCTGGAAAGAGCTCCTGAAGAAATGAAAACGTTCTCAGCGAGAGCCGTGGTAGGTGGGAACAGCTAATGATTGCTTACATATACACTGTAAAAACTTCAGTGGTATTTTTGCCATGAGATATTCAATTAGGTCTCATTTTCCTTTCTCTGAATGATAAATGAGACCAACCTACAGGTTCACAGCTGCAGGGTCTGTTTTGGTGCAGATATTCCTGCAAAGCCCCCTGGCAGCCACCACAATAGGAGCAGCATGTGCACGTCAAAGACAATAAAACCTTTAAACTCTGCCCTAATTTGCCTTTTCCCCCTCATTATGCACACATATGCACCATCAGGACTACTGGAAATTGCTCCTGTTATTGAAACAAGGGAACCTTCTGTATGTGTAATTATAAATAGGAAGGGGGGAAAAAAAATCTCATTCCAGGCAAAATATACAAATAGGAAATAATATATTTGAATAGGAAATAGCTACCAAATCTCTTCTGATGTAATCTGTAGTATTAATAACAGACTTATCAAAATGGTAAATTGGGGTTTGTATAAATTAAAATATTTTGAATTGAATTTTATAAGGTTTTCTTGAAAGATATTGTAATAGAGGAGAACCTGACCATAGAAAACATAGCCTGTTTCTCAGTATGTTTTATATCTTTTCAGATATCCAAATGAACTCTTTTTTTTTTTTTTTTAATCATTTCAGCCCCTAGGTAGTAATATAAAGTTACAGAAATGCTCTGTAACAAGTCACATTTGTTGGACAAACAAGAGCTTATTGGAAGAGTTATGTAAGCTTTCAATAGCTGTTTGACTAAAAATAGGATGTTCCAAAATGGCAAATCCTCATTGGAGGCAAAACTAAACAAGTGATACTGTTTATCAGTATCAGCCTATTATAATATTTTAAGTGATGAATTTCACAAATAGTTGGAAAAATCTTTAAACACAGCTTTGTGATATATTTCATACACAGAGAAATGTTCTGTTCATTTATAGGAAATGTAAAAATACACAAAAGAAAGACTATAATAATAGGTGATATATTTGCCATTTTAACTCTGTAAAATTAACTTTTCAGTGCAAAATTATGGTTATTATTGTTGGAATCAAGGGTCATGGTAGGATAATACAAGCAGGAAAAATTCTTTTGACTGGAAGCATCGTCTATCCAACTCAGAATATTCTGTGATTCTGTTATGGACAAATACACTTTATATCCCTTTTTTATCTTTTGCTTGGCCTGATCTCTTGTCATGCTGTCCCGGGTTACCAAACCAGAAGTTTTCTTCCCATTGGAAATACTATAAGAGTTTCTCACTGCAGACTCCAGACACTTTGCACAGCTTTCTTAGCAAAGAGGATGGAAAACGTAGAATCTCATTCACAGATGAGGATAAAATTCAGGCTAATATATTCCTTTTTTT
>VYZR01110812.1:13404-34404 GCA_013400675.1 Oxylabes madagascariensis | reverse complement strand
GTTTTCCAGCATTTTGCAAGGAATTACAATTACCCACCCCCCTCACCGCAGCCCTTTCAATGTCCTCTCAACGCCTGGAACATGTAAAACGCTGTATAAAAATGTGAAATAATATTACTTCTCAACCATACAGCCAGAATTTGCACTGCTTGGAGGAAAGAGGATGGGGGGATAATTACAGGCTGCCTTTCGAAATGAGGTGCTGGGGAAGGGCACAGTCAGCAGAACAGCAGCCACGGCCAGGATCTCCAAAGCCCTCTGTGTTTCTAGGCTAAAAATAGCTTTTTAAATTAGTTTACAAGGAGAAACAGCATGAGGCAACGTACAAAATTTTGATTGTTACATGTCACTGGTAATAGTTTTGTTCATTCATTCTGACTCCATGGTCAGAGATGCTGGGAGTTTTCCAGACCTGTTCACTCCACCTCTGCAAGCACGCAGAATATTTTCAATAAGTACTCCTCGCATGGAAAGTATGTTTAAAATGCTTTCTCAGCACACTGCGTGTCCACAGGCTATTCCATGGGTTTTCCTGTTTCTCCTCCCCACACAGCCCTGCTCCCAAGGCTTTGGCACTGCAGCTGGGTGTTCTTCCAGCACTTTGTTCTGCCCACTGCCCTCTTCTGATTTCATTTTCAGTGCTCCTGTGAGCCCTGCTACTCCTGATTGTTGTCACATGCGCTGCTCTGGATCCATCCCCTCTCAGGAATTCCCAGTTTAGGATGTTTACACCGCTGCTCCAGTGGAGACAGGGTTATCCAGCTCCTAGGAAACAACTATTATTTATCCCTCTGGATACTGCCTGCGTTGCCATATTTCAGAAGAATTTCGATTTGTGTCGTATTTCACTGAGTGGATGTCTCAAGAAAAAAAAATTTAAAAATTGTTGTTGCATCATAGCAACCCCCACAGCGACACAACAACACACACAGGACTTGTATGTACCAGAGAGCTGAAAAACATGTGCAGTTTGCAATATATGACTGTAAGGGTAACTCCATGCAAAAAAACCCCTATAAATGGACCAAACCAAAACATTGGAACTGAATTTGAACAACAGACTTCAGAGAAGCTCAGATCAGAACAGGCTGCCCAACCTCTCCTTGTTACAAGCCTTTTACTTGTCTGATCCCTCTGCAGCTTTCTGGCCTCAGGTTTTTAAAGCCAGCTTGGGAGCTTAGACACCCAAATATCATTAAAATGAATACTCACTCTGTGTCTTTTGGCCTCACAGTTCCTCTCTGATGATGTTTCTGGTAGTGCAATAATCTTTTGTTTCGAGGTATTCCTCACCATGTCATATAGCAACGAACTTACACACCTCCCTATAGGTTACTGTGGGGTTTTTCTAATAAAAGAACAGTGATATGACGAGAAAAGTCATAGCCCACATTTAATAAATTATTTATATTAATCTTCTCTCAATAAAAGGCCTAAATTCCAGCAAGAATGACCTGTCCTAAAAGGATTTTTAAGAGGCAATAATGGTTTTTTTTTTGCATTAATCCCAGAAGAAAATCATCTGGGACCCAGCAGTACAGGACTGTTCAAAATGTTTCTTATAAAATTTGCCTAACATAGACTTAGCACAAGCTAGAATTTGGCTTTATGGGCATTTTATAAACTTCTCCGTGGAAAGCCTGAAAGCTGACTTTTGATAACAGCTAAATTCCTGTTTAAAAAGGGGCAGAAGGCTCATAACATGGGTAATTATCTAAGCGCTGGCAGTCCTTCTTTTCATCCTTCATGTAACTGTAGCTGGAAAGAAATGGTGTTTAACAATATTGTATACAATGAGCCTTCTTATTGCATTAAACTCAGGGGATAGAAAGAGTGGATCTTGGGGCCATGGTGAGTTGCCTGCTCCCAAAGGAATGAGATTTTCTTCTAATAAAGAGCCAAAGAGTCAACCAAATTTTTGTAACATAGTGGGAATAGGCTACACTGCACATTAATTGTACCAAAAACCTGAGGAGACATTGCACATCTTGTCCTAGAAACATCCTCTGGGATAAGATTCAGGAGATATGATCAAGCATTTTATCATACTTCAATCTCCTCATTAGTTTAAGCTTTGCATTGCTTGGTGATGCCTGCCAATACTTGTAACCCCACTTTGTTTAAAGCAAGTTTCAGTTCAGGGAAAATCTGAATTTGCTTTTGATTTTGTCTCTTAAGCCCCCAGAATTTGGTAATTCATTGTGAAACAGAGTTTTGGCAGCCCAGCTTGACTACATAATGGTCTTACACTCTGGAGACATTTCCAACACTTCAGCAGTGCAAACACTGTAAGCACACACAGGGTCATATCAATGCAACTATTGTGCACTTTCAGCACACACTTCATTAAAAAAAAAGTGCATTTTTTTCATAAATTCTCCTTTATCAACTTCCTTCATGTGCATGAAACCCCCATGTGAATTCTTGCACATGTAGAAACGTTAATATAAATTCTGTCATTGTTCCTATTGCTGTAGCATCTTTGCTAGAAATACTCCGGTTTGGGAAGGGGCTTGGATTTTCTTAAGAGCAGGACAGTGTAAAAGTTAGAATAATTATACACTGGTCATGTTGAGAAGTTAATGGAAAGTAATGAAAATTATATTAAACCTATCATTATATTAAGGTATTTATATATCTCTTAAAATGTACCTTTCTAGTTAATGAATTATTTATTTATTTTAATAGGCCATGCTTGAATACAGAGTTATTACATACATATATCTCTATAAAAATAATATTTTATTTTCATAATTAGGCTAAAAATAGCTTTTTAAATTTGTTTACAAGGAGAAACACCATGAGGCAACATACAAAATTTTGGTAATAGTTTTGTTCATTCATCAAAATGTAAAACTTATTATCATTCCTACAACTGTTAAGCATGCTGATTATAGATGTTAATTATTAAACACTGGTGTTTCACATAATTTTGACCTTGAATTAGGGATGATTTTTCAGATCAAAATGTATTTTATCAATCCGAGTGATTTTATTTGAAGGCTGAAAAATTATGCCCTTTGTTTTCCTTTTAATTGTGTTTCAGTTGAATCACTTGAGATGGTGGTGCAAGGTCAAGGGCTGAGTGAAATCCCAAGAACATTCTAGTGTAGAAACCCCATCCCATTTCATCTGGGTTTGGGTTCTGTAATTGCAGAACCCTGCAGCAGCTTGGATGTGTCTCCTGGTACACGGTGAGGCAGAATCAGATTTTTTCTGCTGGGATCTCTGACACCTCCAATCCAATGCATTGTGCAGGGCTGACATAAATTTTGTGGAGCAGAGAGGGAATTTTCATTCTGATCTTCAGTCAATGAGTTGATGTGACTCATAATTGACCCTATAACTAATAAATAATTTTTTCCCCAAAAAGCTGTAAAAATAAGAATTTAATTCATATCCCCCCATAATTAGGTGCTTTAAAAATTAGCTCAGAGCAGGGTTCTCCTTCTGCATTCAAGCCGTACATATTGGGGCTTGGATCTGAATTTCAGCTTGAGCTGTCTGGGGTCTTCCTTCCAGGGGAGTTTGTGTTTTGCTTTCCTACAAACCCAGCCACGTGGCCCTGAGCCAAACCTTCCTTGCTGAGGGCTGAATGAGCCTTTCAGCCACCCTTGGCAGCCCCCACAGTCACACACGTGGGCCAGGAGGAGAAATCACCCCGAGGACGTGGGCAGCTGAATGGACTGCGGGCCAGTTCTGTCCCCCAGCTTCGCCAGTTCCTCGATCATTTCCTGGACAATTACGTGGGTGGAAGACCTGACCACGATTTTTTTCCCCTCTCTTTGACCAAGGCTGTTTTCTCTGTTGTTTTACTGATCTTTACTTGCAGTCCTACCCTCCAGCAGTCTTTTTTTTTGGTACCAATCTCCAGCCCAGGGTCTCTTGCTGTAGCAACCTCAGACTCCCTGGGGACAAAGTCCCTAAAATCTTATCCCATCCATTCCTGCTATTCCGAGCCCACTTTGTGATAACAGATCTGGAATACATCTGGTCCCTCTTCCACACTGAACCTTTTTAGGCAGTCACACAATTCATGCCAAGCAGCATCTCTTAAATGAAAATTTGGATGTTTAAAAACAGGTCCTCATTACTGTACCCTTTGCTGGCCTCCACTCCTGCTCATTATGTTAAACTTCTACATGTTCCACATATTCGAGGTCACCTTGGTTATCTCTTTTCAGAGACTTTTTACAGACTGTTTCTGGGTAAAGCTGGAGTCTGCTGCAGAGGGAAAGCACCCTGATTTGGAAGTCCATAAATAATTTAATGTGGTCGCGGGAAGAAAAAAGAGTTTAACCAAGTATGGCTTTAATAATGTTAACTAAATGTCCATGGGAATAATCTAGAGCTGTAAAAAAAAAAATATTTTTGCGTTATTAACTAGTTGTGATTAAATTTTTCTGTGTCAGAACATCTATAGTGGATGTTTGCTGATGACAGCTCAGGACCTATCAGAGTCTTGATGACCTCCAACCTAGTTCATTCTGTGCTTCTGTGATTCTGTGGAGTTCCTGATCCCAGAAAACATTTCCAGAACTTGGAGCTTTGAAGAAAAGAGGAGAGTTTGAAAATGCATGCAAGGACACGAGATCTCAATGCAATTGTATCTCTGTTCCTGTCAGGTTAGACATGCATGATTTAGCATTTAGTGTGCCCTTCATCATGAGGATGTCAGCCAGGACCTGCCTCTTCTCTCTATCCCAAACACCACCACTTGCTTTCCCAGTAAATAATTATATTTTGTGTATCAAGTCATATTATGCTATTGTTTTAAATATAACCACCACTTGTTTTCCCAATAAATAATTATATTTTGTGCATCAAGCCATACTATGCTATTATTTTAAACACAACCAATGGCATAATGAGACTTCCAATTCCCATTTCTTAACTTCTTCATTTTGGGTGGCTCTTAAACATGTAAAAGTGGCTGCTTGTGTGACACACCCAGCCAGCCACTGCTTCAACAGCAGTTGGTTGGCTTTCATTTGTGTACTTAAATTGTTTTAATGCTAGAAAGTTTCCTTTTAACAAGAGACAACTGAAAACCTGTAAGAAACAGCTCAAATGTCTACCCAGAGTTTAACCAAAAACACTCTTGCCTCAGCCTAGGTTTTCATGGCTATTAATTTAATTTATTATACAGTAATGAACCATGCAGGATCCAAACCGACCCAGGATTTACTTTAATGGATCATTAACTTGTCAGGTTCCCCCTTCTTCTTTCTCCCTCCTGGTATTTTCTTGTCTTGCCAGAATTCTCATTATCCCAGCTATTAATCCATTTACTAACTTTGGACAAGGATGTATTTCATTAGTGAACACTTAAAAATTAATGATCACACACAAATTAAAAGTCTGCTGTAAAAGGATAGAGTACAAATAGGGTCTTTAGGATGTGGGTTTTATTTACACTCCAAAGGAATAGCATACTGACAGTGGTTAAAATTGGTGTCAAAATTATAGCATCATTAAGGTTGGAAAAGACCTCTAAGATCATCAAGACCAACCATTAACCCCACAGTGCCAGGCTGGGGTATTCACAGATTTTCTCCTGACTTGTAGATTAAATTCACTTTTATAGACAATTATTAAAAGTTTGTCTTTCCATTATGTTACTTCAGAAATAATATTGTAGACCAACCCCAAAAGTAACTTCCATAAAAACGTCAGCTGCGCTTTTTCATTTCTGTAGGATTCAAAGGAAGAGTTTCAAACTGCTGGAATAAAACACTGAAGCCAGTGTAGCTACTGACAACCTCCCATTTTGTCCCTGGTTTTCTTAGAAAGTATGATCAAATATTTAGGACCTAATTTTCCTGGAAAGTATAACCAAAAAAGTTTAGGGCTTATTACTG
The DNA here is from genome assembly GCA_013400675.1 of Oxylabes madagascariensis. Classification (NCBI taxonomy): domain Eukaryota; kingdom Metazoa; phylum Chordata; class Aves; order Passeriformes; family Timaliidae; genus Oxylabes; species Oxylabes madagascariensis. The sequence goes on along the minus strand of VYZR01110812.1, from coordinate 28,543 downwards.
CTGAGTGTTTGGAAAATATACGTAACAGTAATCACACTGGTACTGTCTGCTCAGACACCAGCCCACGGTGTGTGTGCAAAATGGGAAAATCCCTACACCAGTCAGTGAGGGAAATAATTTGTGGTTTTATCAATCCATCTATTTTTAATCTGTAAATATTTATTATATATTTTCGCTTTCTGCCAACGTTTCCCAGAGGACCCTGCTGGGAGAACACACACACACACATTATTCATGGCTGGGCTATTCCCTGTGTCTCCTGTGAGACAAGTGATGTCCCAGCAGAGCCACCTGAGAGTCACTGATTCTGTGTCAGCCACTTTTCAGGAGAGGCAGGCAGAATGTTTTTGTTTCCTATTCTGTTTTGATCCATTCATAGATGCAGAACAGTTAAGGATTTGGGGTTTTCCACATATGTTAACATTCACTTCAGTTTACATCACAAATTAGCACTCTTGTTCACACGGCCCTGTACGTGTTAGAAATATCTAATAGGAGTAAACGATGTGTTTGGCTAATCTGCTTTGGTGACAGATGTCACAGTGTCTGTGTCACACTGCAAATGAGTATGAAGTGAGATAGTTGAAAGGAGCAGTGCAAACCTGGATGGTTGCAGGTTTTGTGGAGCTGGAGTACCGAGCACCGTGGAAATGCCAGCATCTACATGCTGGTGTGCACATTCCAGGCTAAGAAATTCGTCTGGCCTCTCATTTGCTAATTTAATTGATTTTGGAATTTACTACATAATTTAGTTTGCTGCCAATTTGAGGTCTTCTTGAGCAGGAAGATTCTTCTGGCTCCCGAGATCAGCAGACTCACACTATCCTGGTGTGTCCTGACTTCACCAGCACCCAGAGGGAAACCAATCTATTTCTTAGAATAGGTTGGGCTCCATGGAAAGGAATCTACAGTGACCCACTGAAGAAATCTCTGCTGTGAGAAAGAATGGATAAACATAGGTACAGTAACAAAAACATTTCTCTTGTTTACAGAAAATCGCCTCGGAAAAGAATTCCCAGAAACCAAAACATCTCAGGCAGGAAATCAGGGCTACAAGCTCCCTTTGAGCAGAATGGCTTTAATCCAGCAGATGTTCCCCACGTTCCTGACAAATAAAAAATGTCTGGAAGGTGTGTCTTGATACAGGATATTCTAGTGCACCTTCTGAATCCTTCACACCTACACTGTGGCACTTTTGTTTTACCTCGTGTGGAAATTCAGCCAGTCACACCTGGGTTTTATATTTCTAACTGGGCATATCAATCTTACTGACATCTGAAGCTGCTGGCTCTGGTAGCTTCCCTTGGCATTGCTTTTTTGCAAATGTCCCTAATAAATTCCACGGATAAGCTTCTCTCTGTTCTCATATTATCTACATCTCTGAGTTATCCCTCTAATGAACATGAAACTATCTCAGCCAGTCCACGACCTGAAAATGACCTGCAGTCATCTCGCCAGCGTTTGCAATGAACCACATCACAAGTTATCCTCCCTTTCCAACAACTTCTAGACCAGTGGGAATAAGAAAAGGGTTTTTTTCCCCCATAATCCCTCACACACAGGCTGGAGGCAAGAAGTCTCAAAAGAGTCCAAGGTTTCAGAGCTTTCATCTTGAGGCTACAACAGAACTGCTTAAGAGCTACGTCTCTGTCTCACTCATTTTTTTCATTTTAGGGATTTAATGTGAATTCCTGGCATGATTTCAAAGCATGTTCTCTAAGTTAATAAAATTATAATACTAAAAGGCAAATAATAATAATAATGTGTTCTCAGTGTTACAGCTCCATCGTGCAGATTGGTGGACCTTTTGCCAGGTTGCCTTTGTTACATTTAATAGCAACCATAAATCTCAAAACCTCATGCAAACTGTAGAAAATTAAGGGCCATAAGACCAGGAGATTTATTTTTTTTCTTTTTAATTTTCTTTGAAGAGATTTACTCCCTCTTTGGATGAAGAGAAAAAAAAAACAAAAAAACAAAAAAAACAAAGGAGAAGAATGTTGTGACATGTTTACCAAAGTTAGGAGGCCCGAGTTTGGGATTCAAAGGTGGTAGTCTGGAAAAAAAGGGCTATTTTTCTTGTCTCATGTCCTAGGATATTTGTGGACAAGGTAGGGGCACCATGGATGTGGTGGAGAACAGCAGTGACAGCAGCTCACAGGTGTTAATGCAGCTGATTTTATGAAGATAAACCTCTGGCCACTGGTAAAGTCTAGGTGAAAAACTGCTTTTCTTCAGTCCCTGATCTTTGCCACTGCTTTTCTCATGATTTGAGGCTCCCACCCACAGAGCCAGCCTTGGAGCACCTGGAAGGGTGAAGGACACTTGTAACTGCTGGTGAGAAGACCCTCCCTGAAAGGATTCTTCTGCGTAAGAAAACAGCTAAAAATCTTTAAACCATCTCAAAACCCCCAGAGAACGATGAGCTTCTTGGACAACTGCATTTTGTTCTCTCTTTGATGGGTTTAGCTCCTCATTTCTAAATTCTTTGTTCTCATTCTCATCAGGTTCAAAAGTTCTTGATGTCTATGTGAGCACCTCAAGATGCTAATTTTTGCTTTTTGTCTAGTAATTACCTCGATTCTACCAAGCTTTTAAAACCCTTTAATTTGCAAACTTTTTATTGAACAGCAGACAAAAAACCCCAAAAAACAATAAAACCCTAATTTGAGAGTCAAATTGTCAAAATGTTTCTGTAGAAGTGGCAACCATTGCAATAGTTCAAACTAAAAAAATCTTTTTTCATCTTTCTTTACATCGTCACCTGCACTGCTGCCAGGGTGGAAATTTTTCTTGGAGTGTTTGGACTGTGGAAACAGACTTGTTTTTATTTATTTACTGGATAAAATACTCTCAAAGGTCATCTGTCACCATGAATGCAATTTGCAGCAGTCTGATGACTTCTTCACAACAAGTTTATATATTATTATTGCATTACCAGTGATAAAATAATGTTGGGAATATAAAAAGCTAAAAATATTAGAATGAGTCTGAAAACTGTAGCCTTGGAGGTAAATCTGTCCTGTGATATTTAGTGCTTTAGGTGCTAAAAATTAATATAAATGATGGTGATAATAATAATAATTGACATAGGATTTAAAATAGCATACCTACCACAGCATCCATGTCTTACCTCAACAGTCATGCTGCCCATGTAGATACCCAGAGATGCTTACAAATAAATGAGTTTCTGCAATTTACCTGAATTAAATAAGATTTTCTTCTAATAGCTTGAACATCTGCTATTATTGCCTAAGATAGAGATTAATATTCCATTCATTTGATTTCTCTTTCAACAGCTATTTAATCTGTGTAAATTAATTTATAAACTACTATGCCTTATTTGTGTGGCACTTTTCTTTATTGATCGATCCAAGTGGTTGGAATGGAGGTAAAGTTCTTTTCAACAGTTTATTGTGAATATCTGCTTTTCCTGAGGTGCTCCTGGTCCCAGCTGAGGTGAGAGGAACACTGATTTATGTTTCTAGAAAAGACTCTGGGAAAACAAAGCTCTCTAAAATGATGTGGAGGGAGGATTTGCCTCTTACCAGTGGGGTTCTTTCAAAGGCTACTTTGTCGGTGGTTTGCATACATAAAGTAAAATTAAGACTGCTGTTTCTTTTAACTTCAAAGGGAGCCTTTTAAAGCTCTACTTCTGTTTGTAAAATGAAATGTCTAAAATGCAAATTATTTGGAAGGTAGAAAGTTCCTCTCCAGCCACAGTACTGCAGAAATTCCAGCAGCAATAATTAAATATTATTCCCATAAACTGTGTGATTTCTCAGGCATTGAGGTACAAAGGGATCCGAATTGATCGCGGGTCCCAGCAGCTTCAATGAGAAAAATAATCGAAATGTTGTATTTTTTTTAGCGTAGTTTTCACAGCAATATAGTAAAACACCTTGTTGCTGACCTCTGCATGGTGGAAATGTGCTTTACACTGTAGAAATCTCTGAAGCTGCATGGAGCTCGTGATCTGAGGTGCAGCACTGGGGCATCCACCAGGTTGAACTGGTTTGAGGTGAAGGTTTTGCCCTTCCCCTCCGTGTGCTTGGGCACATTCTGGTCCCAGTTGTGCTGACCATTGGAGGGAAGGCTCTATGCTCAGCAGCAAAAGTGAGATTTCAGGGCTGCCAATAATTTTTAGAGCACCTGGATATCAAAACTCCTTAAAAAATTGTAGCTCAATTTTTTTTTTTTTTTTTGTGTCACGTAGAAATCCCGGAACTGCTTTTGTAATATCAGCCATTTATTCTGTAGGGGAAAAGAGCTGAACCCCTTTGAGATATGTGTTTTAATATCCTTCAGTAATGACATCTAGAGGGGTGACCCTTCAAGCACGGGAACAGTGGTGCGTTCGTGTGTGTGAAGAGCCAACAGCTCTTTTCTCACCTGTGTGCATCATCAGGACTGCTCCTACAAGGAAAAGAATATGCTTCCAATTATTGCTCTGATCTCCCTTGTGGGTAAGGGAGTGGACCTGTAGTCTCATAACATTCAATATTTACAGAAACCATCCTGTAAATCAAAGCAATTTATTCAGTCCTGCGCTGTACGTTGTTACACTTGCAATAGTTCATTTCTTCCTTCTATATATTTTCATATAGTCCCATGCTCCTCTGGGGAAGTTTGAACCTGAAAAGAAGTCCAGGGGAATGTAAATGATCTGCCCTTTTCCAGCTGACTAATGTGGGCCATAAAACACTTCAAAATACAAAGGAGACTTAACATCTGGTCAAGTTTACTCATCATAAACACACCTGAATGAAAAGTACTTCTTGTTCTGTGGAGCAGAGCCAAATGGACGATAGACTAAGACAGACATTTCGTGTTGTTATATGCAAGTGCTCTCTCCTTGCATTTCAGTGACTAAATAAGAGGTAATTCGATAGCAAAATATGCAGGTAGCCCCAGGACACACTGTATGTTCCTTAATTCTGACAACTTTCTATGATTAAAAATGAAACCTAATTACAAACTCCCCATTCATCCTGTGAAATGTCAAAGAATTGAATGTTTTTCAATGTCAATACAGTAACAAAATCAGTCCTGGAGCGGTGATGCAAGATTTGTTTTCTTAACCAAATTTATGCTTTGACAACTTTCTGCTTGGAAAAGGAAAAAACCCAAAAAGCAGTATTAGAGATGTCCACATCTGATGTATGAGCCTGTGTTAGTGGCTTTCATGATGGCTTTCCCGGTGTTTCCAGTTGTCCCACTGCAAAAACACAGCTCTGGATGATGAAGTGTTCACCTTTTCCCAAACCTTTTCCCAAACCTTTTCCCAGGACAGCTCTCCGGCACCGCCCTCTGTGCTCGGGGAAAGCCAGCAGCCCTCAGCAGCAGCCTGGCAGGAGCAGAGCAGAGCTCTGAGGGGCAGGGAGAGAACAGGCTCAAAGCAGGGGCTGTGCCCAGGAGGGAGAAACCCTTCCTGCAGGGATTTGTGGCCCTTCCAAGCACAGGGATGAGATGCTCTCCATGGGGGTAGAGGGTTGGTGAGGGGATGCTCAGAGCCTGCTGCTGTGGCCAGTGGTTCCCCACCCATCTGTGGCATTCAGGGATTTAATCCTGGTGCTGGGGTGAAAAGCATCCTTACTTTTCAAAAAATCCAGCTTCTCAAAGTGGTGGAATTGTCAAATCACTGAGTGTCTCAAGTTGGAAGGGATGTGCAAGTAGCATGGAGTCCAACCCTCCGACAGAAAAAAAAAAAAGGAAAAAGAAAAGGAAAAGGAAAACGAAGAAGAGAAAAAGGAAAAAGAGGTAGAAAAAGGAAAAGAAAAAAGGGGCTAGAAAAGGGAACAGAAAGCCCTTTTCTTAGCTCTCTCAGATAAAAAAAGGCAGTCTGCTGGTGTAACTCCTGATGTTCAGGAGCAGCCGTGTTGAATCCAATGGGACTGTTTGCAAACTAATGCACAGCTCAGCGAGAGTAAACACTCCTGTGTCTGGCCTTGTGTAAATACAGATCAGCCTGCAGACTGCACGGTAAATACAAACAAAATTCCTTTACTCCCGCTCAGCAGGAAGAAGAGAAATGGAGAAGGGTTGAAGAGGTTTTTTCCCCTGCTCTGGTGGAAGTACCCTCTGGAGTTTGCACTGTGTTATTAGTACCTATTTCCACTAAACCCTGAGTCTGTGCCGACGAGAAAGACCTTCTCTTCCTTCCAAGGAAGATTACACGGCTGCTGCTATCACCTGCATTTCCTCCTGCTGCTCTAGGTGTAACCCTGATTTCATGCCTGAGATGTTTTGGTTTCTGAAATTCTTTTCCCAGGTGATTTTCTGCAAACAAGAGAAATGTTTTTGTAACTGTACCTATGTTTATCCATTCTTTCTCACAGGAGGAGCTTCCTGATGTCCCTCTGGTTTGACCAGTGAGATTGAAGAGGTTTGCCTTTGTTTCACCAACCAAATTGGTCTGTGTAAAATGGTATAAAAAGGAGACACATCCCAAAATAAAAGAGTCATTTTTCTAGCCTTCTGATCTCAAGAGTCTGTGTAGTTTTTGGTGAAAACAGCAATACTCTAGGGGATCTCTGCTGGCATTTCAATCCCCTGTGCAGGGAACTGTGCTCCCGGTGCATCCTCACCCCTGGCTCCCCCTGCTCTGCTTTTATCTGCTGCCTTTTCTCCCTCTGATTTTAAACTGCAGGGGCAGGAGGCTTTAATCTGTGTTTTGCAGCCTGGTGTGATGCTGATGAGGTCTGTGGCTGAAGGTTAGAGCTAGGCAAGCAACACATCAAAAATTCAAACCCCTAATGGTTCATTCCTTTTGCATTTGCAGAAGAATTAAAAAAGAAAAAAAAAAAAAGTGAGCAAAAAGTTTTTCTTGCATGTGTTTTGTAAAACCTTAAGAAAACAACCTTATATGGCCCCAACCAAGCTGAACACTATTCTTTAAAAAAGAAAACAGCCCTAAATTAAGAGCGGAATTTTAGCTTCAACTTTGAATTTCTTGGCTTTTGTTGGTTTCATATATACCCTCATTATTTCAGCACTGTGTTGTTTTTGGTCTGACTAATATTTAGAAGTTGTTCCATCCAACCTTTAGATGTCTACTGTTTGAGAATGATTCATTTCTCTTTGACTTCATGGACAGAATTTCCACAGTGGGACCTTTTCCTGCCCTTGCTGTGTCTCTCCCTGCTCCAGAATTCCCCGTGTTCTACTCCAGTAACCCGTGGGGTTGCCTCACAGCTGTGGAGCAGCGCACATTTCAAACAGGGAGCTGCAGCTTTGCAGGGATGTGGTTGAGGGAGTCATTTTGCCAGGATGAACAGCCTGAATACAGCACTCAGCAATTCTGCCATCAAGTACTGAGCTATTCCAGTGGGGTCTGAATAAATACTGGACAGAAGAAGTTTAAAAAAAATTTGTGAAAATAAAATTTAAAAATCTCCTTATGAGGCATTTCTTTTTAAATGATTAAATATTTTGCCAAAGGTGTTCATAGGTTTGCATAATGGTAGTTGTGCAATGGCAGCAGTGATGCCCACTGGGTAGGCTGCCATCAGAGTCAGGAAAACAGCTATCACTTCCCAGTATAATTGTCCTGAACCAACAAGAAATATCTAAACACCCTGTTCTTTTGGCAATAAATCATGGATAATCCTCTAATTTTGGATTATGAATGCCAGGGATCATGCAGTGCTCAGTAGCAGAAGATGAACAGCGTGCCAAGAGGTACAGTGATATTTAATATCTTCATTAATGGCACAGGCAAAGGGATCCAGGGCACCCTCAGTGAATTTGCAATGACTCCAAGAGGTCAGAGAGGTGCTGCTGACACACCTGAGGGGTGAGATCCATCCAGAGGGGCCTGGACAAGCTCGAGAAGTGGGACCTTGGAATCTCATGAGGTTTAACAAGACCAAGAGCTGGTGCTGTACCTGGGTCAGGGCAAACCCCGGTGTCAATCCAGGCTGGGGGTGAAAAGATGGGGAGCAGATGTGGGGAGAAGGACAGAAATTATCCAGATCCATTACAAAAACCTCCATTTACAAAAACCGTTAAAGAGATGCTGTTTGCTTCGAGAAATGATGCAGCAAAACAGAGTGGGACAGGAAAAAAACAGAAGAGAAATAAAGGCAATGAAATATGACCTCTGCTGATGCAGAAATTTCCATGTTTTTCACTTCAAAAGATCCATTTCTAAGTTTCTAAACTTGAGAGAGGAGCAAATTTCTTTCTGGTGCAATTTGTTTTGAAGTGATATATTTCCAAACTCTTTCACCATGTCTGAAATTAGGCTCTGAGCCACAATCTTCAAATGTCACATGGAAAAAGAATTTACTGCTGGTTAGGCATGGGATTTCCTCTGGCATAGCATAATATCAAGTCTTGTGATCCATTTACATTTAAAACCAGTAAAATTAATGAATGAACCAACACAGAGGGCCCTTGTCTGTTTGCAGGGTTTCTGAGTTGCCCTGATTTTCTTACTTAATTTTTTTATGGCTGCAAGTGTTCAATTTTAACTCGGATTTAGTTTTCAGCAATGCAAATTTTTCTTGATACTAACAACAGCTGTTAGCAATATACCCACATCCAAGAACACGTTTATATGTGACCAAACTCAGTGTAATTGCCACATCATCTGGTAAATTGGCATTACAAACAAGTCTCCGGGGAAGAAACACGACTCCCTCCGTATGTCATCACTTTTGAAATTTCCACAGTAAAGAATCAGCGCTCAAAGCTCTTCTTTCTGTGCTGACAACTCAGATAAGGGAGCTTGCAGTTGGAGCTTGCTATTTCCCAAGGACTTGGTAGAGCCTTCTTTTACTGCTACAAGGGCCCTTTCACGTGGGACAAGCATTTGTGTCATGTTGCCTTGCAAGAACACCTCCCTATCTGCCTTCCATGCAGCTCAGTGTGCTCTACCATGAACTAAATAGCAGCAGATTGCAGAGAAGTAACAGTACAGAACTCAACTTTTTTATCACCTAATTAGTCCTAACATAAAAGTTCTGTATTTTGATGGTAGCTGTTAGAGCTCTCCTATCACTGTGGTTATTGCCCAGGCCACTCCAGACTGGAAATGTTAAACAGGGATAGTACTTTCAGCTTCTCTGGCTAACACAGCCCATCAAATTGCCTCTCTCTGCCACAGATGCTCTTCCAAGTTATTATATTACAGCTAAATGTGTTTGGAATGATGTCTGGCTATCAGCATTTTGTCATTAGAAGAGAGAAAGGAAGACCAACAGTAGACAGATATTGCTATCTGGACTGTAATGAGTCCCTGAGGGAAAATTAAGGGGTAATTGTAACAAGCCTCTGGATGGACCAAAAAAATATTAGTCAAATCTCATCTGTTCTCCAACTTCCTTCTTTCTTTAAACTGTCAACACTTTCCGTGCGTTTTGGCTCAAAATGCCTGTCCTCATCTCAGCTAAGCCCCATACAGCTCTTTACTTCCTTGCAAAGTTTTCAAACAGCTTAAGAGGCTGCTCAAAGTGTCATTTTGTACGTGGCAGGAAATCCAGTTGAACTGGATGCCCTGATGGCTTTGTCAGAGTATTTACACGGAGGGGATGTGGGGGGAATGTTCTCCCTGCAGGGTGGGTGCATCTCTGACCTGGGAGGATCTGCCAAACCCAGAGCCTGGTGTCTCCACCTGACTGCCCACACCAGAAACGGGCCCTTGGTTTGAGGCAAATCCCTTTGGAAAAAGGGATTAAGTCAATGATTTAATCATGGGCCATTTTACTTCTTATTTTTCTTCAGGAAAATTGAAGTCCTTAATTTTCATGGGTGTATAAATAACTCTGCCTCCAGTCCCAATTTTTTTTCCAGTTCAAAGAGTCAGTGAAATAAAGATCTCTCCCTTAGATGGAATAAAGGTGGTTTCCTGTCCTGGGTGTGTCCTTCTCCTAGGTGCCTGCTAGGACACCTAAGCCTAAGTTTCTAGACCTGACTTGGAAAATGTGAAATTCAGACAGCCAAATAAATGTCTGGATGTTTTTCCATGTGGTTTGGTGTCCTAGTGTTACTCTCAGCACTTAAATCAAGACACAGAGAGGCAAGATAATATTAGGAACATCAGAATATTGGATATTAAGATGCAAATCCCAACCATTTAAAAGGTACTCCCTGTGATGATGGCAAGAGGTGTATAGTGGGGAACACTGGGATGAAATTCAGAAAAGATATGACATAAACCCAATTCTTGGTGTGCTCACAGATAGTCTGGAGGATCTGTTATAAAGCTGTGGAACTGACTAAGCTTCTTGGCTAATTAGTTACATTTTTTGTCCCCTGGAAATAATATTCTGAACGTGAGTTACCTAACTGTGGTGCCTGTCCAAGGAGGGTATCAGCTCTTTGTGATTATTGGAGTTCACCACCGACGTTACGTGGCACAGAAGAAATGAATTCTCAGGCAATTGTTGGATCCTGCACCATTTTTCCTAGAGCAGCTCAGACCTGCTGAACACTGCTGAGCAAACCCACCTGTGGGATAGGGTGGAAAATCTTGCAAACCCCTCAGCATTCCAAGCCAGTGGAGAAAGAGGCCAAGGCACTGTCTTTATTTATACTTAGACCTAGAGATGCACATTTTAATTTTACTTTATTTCTCTTTGAGGGTGGACCAGACTGGAAGAATCAAAAACCTGTTGAGCTTAGTACAAAACCAGCACATTTCTCTGCATTTTCCCTTCCTTCCCTCACGGTTTCCTCCATTGACTTTGGTTCAGCTCTCACCGGACCAACAAGCTCTGAGAACTCCCATAAAACCCTAAAGTGAAAAAGAGTGTGCCTGCCAGGTGGGATTTTTTTTTTCCCCAAGTGCTCACAGCTCTAATTTTCACCACATGTGAACAAGTGTTCGCAGTTTTAAAGATGTGTTGAGTAATTGCACATGCGAGACATCTTCCCTTTAATGCTCCCAGTGTGTTCAAAGCTTTTTTTTTTGTGAGAACACCCCTGTTAACAACGGAGCTGTGGCCTTTAGCTTATACTTAAGTGGGTACTGCTTTGTGTTGAAATATAATTGGTAGCACTTGACTATTCTTGTTCCCCCAGCTTAGCTAATGAAAGACACTGCCATAATCTACTTCTCTTAGGATCAGGGTTTGAGCCTGGGAAATCTCTGCTAGAAGGAGCTGGAGAGGCACCTGCAGCTGCCATTGCTGTGGGCACCATTTCTTTATGGACCAAAATAGGAAACGAGGGTGTTTGCTGCCTCCTCTTTTGGGTGAGGATGTAAAATGATGTGCTGCTTTTGCACACCAATAAAAGGAATGATCCCCTATGGAAAAGGGGGTTGTGATCTGTCAGACTGATAAAACGTGCAGGATACCTGACCACGTTCCCTGTGACACCACAGAAGGAACACAGCAGGTCTTCAGCAGTGACTGAACAGTTTTCAAGACAGCTGAGGACGGAGAGATTTATCACCAGCCCTGGTTACCCTCCTCCCATGCACCCAACTATCGCTGTTTTACACTAAAAGTGACACAGACTCCGAGATCAGAAGACTAGAAAAATGACTCTTTTATTTTGGGATGTGTCTCCCTTTTATACTATTTTACACAGACTAATTTGATTGGTGAAACAAAGGTAAACTTCTTCAATCACATTGCTTAAAACAGAGGGACATCAAGGAAAGTCAATCCTGTGAGAAAGAATGGATAAACATAGGTACAGTTACAAAAACATTTCTCTTGTTTGCAGAAAATCACCTGGGAAAAGAATTTTAGAAACTAAAACATCTCAGGCATGAAATCAGGGCTACACCCAACCAGGAGAGGGATGACTTAGGCAACAAAATTCAATTCATCACCATCCAAAAAACCTGTCCTTAGGGGAATATCTCATTACCTGACCAAATGGCCCATAGGACTGAGTCTGGACACCACTGGCATGAGAAAAGCCAAAGGGGAATGGGTCTGAAGGGCTGATAGAGCTGTGGGACACAATGAAATACAAACAGTAGAAAGTGGGATTTGAATCAGGTGAGGAAACAAATGCAATTTCTGTGAGATAGGACTCAAACAAAAAAACTGTGTTTTCTTGGTTTCTCTAAGTCACTCTTCTCCTGGCCAGTAAATCTGTGAGAAAGTGGTAATGAAATGTTAATTACCTCCAAAATTATCTGCCTCCAGTTATTGCTAGAAATGGCATTGAAAACAACAAATTGTTGAACCTCATGGTGAGAAAAAGATGACTTTTTTCTTTTGCTCTATTGTTCTGAAAATACTGTATAGAATGGGGCTGGTTTTGAAACAGCACGAGGTAAAAAGCCTCGTAAATGTTTTTTTAAATTTCAGGAACTATAACTAAAAGTCATTTACTCCTGGTTATTTCTGGGAAGGGGTTGACCATAGCCTGTTTGGGGGGAAGCAGTGAGTCATCCATCTCTCCCGGCTGTGTTTGGAGGAACACAAAAGTGCCTACAACAAAGCCATGAGTTTTAAATCCAAGCAAACAAGCTGCAAGCACCGCTTACATTGATGTTTTTGTAGTGATCAAAGTCCAGCACTCTACTGGTGTGGAAGGAACAATCCTTGTCTCATGAACGTGGCTGACCTGAATCAGAGACAAAACAGAATCTGCGGGTCTGTGGCTGAGCAGCCAAACCTCAGAACCACAGTTGGGTTGGAAAAGATCCGTAAATTCATCACGTTCAACCTTAAACCCAGCACTGCCAGGCACTAAACCAGGCCTCTAAGAGCCACAATTCCATGTCTTAAATCCCTCCAGGGATGGTGACTCTGCCACTTTTCTGGGAAGCTGTTCCAGCCTGACTTGGGGCAACCGTGACCGCCAAACCTCTCCGAGGGTCGCACCCTGGAGCGTGTGAGAGTGCTTTCCCTGTGAGCTGACACAGCTGCTCCACGGGCTGTGAATGGAAACACTCCTCCTTTCCAGGCCCAGGGGTCTCCCTCTGGTTCAGCCTCTGCAGATGAACTCTCTGGAGATGTGCTTACACTTACGACGCTGTTCAAGACAGGAAGAACGAGCGAGCGCTTTTAGATTATCAACACCTTCAGAAAGAAATGCGTTCATTAGAGTTATGACAGCCCCAGTGATTCATTAGTGGGAAAGAGGTTATTATGCACTTGTAGATATAAACCAGAGCTGATCTGAACAGATTGAGTTCCCTCAGTAGTAGCTTATTACCAAAGAATTAAAGGTTGCAGTGGGATCTGCATCTAAAATTGGAGGGAACTCCTCAGCCAGCAACGCTTTGGTGCTATTATTGTTTTTAACTTGAATTGCTCTTTTCCCTTGTTGGTATTTGCTCTGTGATGTCCGTGTGGAGAGCACCTGTAACACTTCTCCAGAACAGTATAAACTTGTCATATTAAATTTCACTTGGAAATGAAAAGGTTTCTAATCAGCAGAGCAGTGAAGCTCTGGAACAGCTTTCCAGGAAAAATGAAGGCAAATAAATTTAATCATAATGAAGCCTGAACAGTTTATAAAAGGGATTATGTGACATAGTCCTTAGAATATTAGGGGACTGAAATTGAAGATCTCTGCGTCTCATTTTCCAAACTCTGTTCCTATGTCTGGATGTTTCTCTCACATCACATTTTTGCAGATAATTCTGTGATCACTGCTGCATGAAGAACTCCAGACAGTCAATCCCAGGGTACCGTTGCACGTTGCCCCATGTTTACAGCTGCTAAACTTCAGTTTAAATGTATCTGCAGTGTCAAATTATTTTAGTGTTACCTCTTCATGCAGGCAGTGGAGGTGGTTGTTACAGGACTGAAGGGAATCTAACATAACACAGGTACAGCTTCCCTTTCCCTTTCCCTTTCCCTTTCCCTTTCCCTTTCCCTTTCCCTTTCCCTTCCCTTTCCTTTTCCTTCACACAGACACTAAAACTACAGATAACATTCAAGATTCACACATACAACAGATGAATAAGTTGACACAAACATATTCTCTCGTTTTGTTCTCTGTCTCTATCCTATCATCCCAACATTCAGTTTTCTTTTTACATTATCTGCTGAGTACTGAGATATTTTCATGGAACTTTATATTCTGATCCCCAAATCTCATTCTTGTACATCTTCAGGCCCAGTTTCCAGCATGCCTTACAATTAATTGGAGCTGCTCTTGAGAATGAAAATACCTTTCTTCCCTCCTTTAAGAGACAGAATCAGTCCTAACTCAGCCTCTAATTCCCTAGTTGAGGTTGGACATCTTGGCTTCCAGTTTATTTCTGTGCCTGTTTTCCATTAAAAAATAAGATACAATCTGTATCTGCCTACGATTTCTGGTTGCCTCGGTGCAGCACAGCTGCAGGAAGGTTGCAGGTTTTGTCACTTGTTGGAGCTGCAGCTCATCCTTCCAGCTGTGGAGATTATCTCCCCAACAGCATGGGAAACTTGGGATGTTATCAGGACTCTCTTTTTAGAGACCAGCTCTGAAATTAACCATTCACTTCAGAAAAAGAATTTCTAATGTTCTACCCCCCATCCTCACCAAAAAAAAAATTAGGTTAAATAATTCACAGCGGCTGTAAAAGGAATTTAAATTGAGCCATATTTGGGGCCTTTTCCTAGGTGCTGTGATCCTGATAGAAACAATGGATTTCAGTGTTAGATCTCTGTGTTATTTAGGTTATAGAGAGTGCATTTATAAGCAAATGCAGGAGTTTCCCACCAGCAGTGGAGTGTGTGGGAAATATCAGCAGTAGCCCAGAGTGTCAGCACATTTCCTTCTCCTTAGCTTTATTTAGTCTTTACCACTAATTGCCATTCATTTTTGGCTGCGAATGTTAATTTTTGCTGGTTTTTTCCCCTCTAAACTGCTAATTCCCTAAGAGATTGTTTTGTGTAGTCGGATCAGTAGTTTACATACTTTATCTAGAAACTCATGGTGCTCTTTTCTTATCCTAAACAGCCAGTGAAGCAAAATGGGAACTGTAGCAGGCACTTTCCCAAAAAACCAGGCTCCACTGATATTCTGCTTTGCTAGTGGGTAAATCAGAAGAGCTGGCAGACTGCAAGTCTTGAGTTTTTATTCTTATTTATTGTACGACCCTACAAAGTTCATACAACCCATCCACAGAAGGAGCTAATTAATGGGGTGTCATAAGGTCTAAGCAGTGCTTTTTATAGCTCCTTTAACCCTTGTGGGAAGCTGTTGTTCAAGGCAGTTTTGGCTGCTGGCTGACATT
>VYZR01110808.1:3810-19726 GCA_013400675.1 Oxylabes madagascariensis | reverse complement strand
AGGATGGACATGTTGCAATGGCAATGGAAAAATTAGTTCAGTCTATAGTTTGAATGGACATTTGTAGTTTGAATGGACATTTTGTACCTGGTTTTACTAATTTTGACAATGGAGATAATTTTTTCCTCTCTCTTCCATTTAACAAAAGTTTTTCTTTCAACATTTATTCTGCGTAAAAGTATCAGGAGTAGTATTATTATCTCTGTGGACACTGGGAAGGAGAAAAGATGGACACAGATCTACTTAAAATCTCTATCTCCGATAAAATTTAGATCTTTGTACAAATGAAGTAATAGCATTCCTGTCTTCTTTTACATTTTTAATAGAATCATAGAATCATTAAGGTTGGGAAAGACCTCCAAGATCATCAAGTTCAACCTTTGACCAAACACTACCATGTCAACTAAACCATAGCACTAAGTGCCATGTCCGGTTGTTTCTTGAGCACTTCCAGGGTTTGTGATTTTACCACCTCCTTGGGCAGCCTATTTGAATGCCTGATCGCCTTTTCAGTGAAGAAATTCTTCATGATTTGGGATTTTCCTTTGTCTAACCAAGCAAGTTCCTTAAGTTTAAAGAAATAATAGATTAATAGTTGAAGCTGTGAGAAAGTTCCTTCCTTCACTTCTCCCAGTTTGGTAGATTTCCTAACTCTTCATTTCTACTCATGGGTAGAAATAAGTCAAAGGGAAAAAAAAACCTGGGGCAAAAATAATTAATCAGCTGGGAATAGATGGAACATTGGACAAAGTTCTGGAGTGGTATTAGGTAGAAGACAAAGAATGATATTTCTGTTATAACACTGTTGATGGGACTTGTGTGGTAGCTGGGTTTAAGTGCAAATTTGTTTCTCAGACAAGTGACTTTGTATTCAACTTCTTCCCTTTATAAAAATGCTTAAAATGGTAGCCAAAAGTGCTGTGAGATCTTAAGATGGGAACTGTAGACAAGTGCTACCTTCTAAAAGTTATTTAAAAAATACAGTCTCTATGGTTTGTGAGCAATTTTACAAACTGCAACCTCGCATGATGATTGAAAAGCAGTAGGGAAACTGATTTAGCTTCCAAGCTTCATGCATGAAATGCTTTTTTAAATATCATGAGAAAGTGCTGTAGCAATTGTATCTGAATATGGTGTTTTCCTTTCCTTAACTGTTTAAAGCTGAGCATCATTGGCTGTGTAAATATTGATAGCTTCAAAGACCAGAGGAAAAATTACTGAGAAAAACGTAATCTGGATAGGCTCAAATACTGCAATTTCGAGACAAGATTTTAAACAGAATATACTAGAACTAATTTTAAGTAATTCTCCCTTAATAATAATAAAATATACAAGTCTACATGGTGCCCCACCACCTTTGTGCAGAAAATGGCAGCAAGGAAAAAACTGCCACTGCTCAAAGGATGTTTTACAATTGCAATGGATTGAGAAAATTACAGTGCATGAAGCACATAAAATTTCTTCCATTATTTATTAAATATTAACTTGTTTGAAACATAGACTGGTCCTTCATCAGTGCCTACAGAGTGATACTTTACTCATACTTGAGGAAGGAAACCTTTGAGTGTAAACCATTGTGTGTAGTTGTGCATGGTTTTTAAATGATCTGAAAAATTATATCTTCTCAGGCTCTTTTTAGGATTTACTTCCTTGGACTTACATTAAAGTAAGCATGATTGAAGAAATGGTGTTGGAAGTAATGCTCTCCTTTCTGTTTGTAATCTAGATATGATCTTAGATACATTAAAAAATATTAATTAATGCACTAGTTCCCATAATTACTAGAATGAATTCACTGATGTCTGCCTTAAGCTGATGCTTACTATAAAAAACCTGCTTTTGTAGTTGATCATGGTAATGTAAGGGACAAAATTATGTCTGTATTACCACAGCACACACATCTACCTCTGGTGAAATGTAAAGCACCATCTTGGCTTTCTAGTAAAATACTAAATATTAGAAGTAACTATTTTCTTATTCGTGATTGCTAAATATGTGAATAAAACAGATTTATGGATGGTAGGGTTTTCTGTATGTTTATTTAAAGTTTCTATCATACTGTTATACCACACTTGCAGTTAGAATAGGTATGCATTGAGTTCTGAGAAGGGTGATCTGAATCTCAGACTGAAAAGACCAGGCTGGATTTTGAATCAATNGTTTTACCTTCATTCATGGATGGATTAAATAAATTGGCAGCTTGCTTAGACAGAACTAAGAAAAGCACAAAGAAAAGGCAATTCTGTCTTGGAGTATTACACTGTAGCCCTTTCACCTGCCTCTGAATTGCAGTGAATGACACTTTCTTCTTCCTTTTGATCTGAAGCTTGATTTATAAAATAATAGTTTACTGTTCTATAGTAGCACAGAAATCAGGGTTATGAGGTTGGTTCAGAGAGAGGGTAAATGAAAAAAAAGGACTGGTATACATACCTGTAGAAGGAAAATAGTTATTCTGCTCGGTTTCCCTGCGTAAGTGATCCCACTTCAGAAGGCAGAAGTGCAGTGATCCCCTGCTTAGAGAAGTTCTCTGAATTCTTGCTCAGAAAATAGGAAGTCATTGAAATCTTGAAGTTTATGGGCTTGAGCTTCTGTTTCTAGCCCCAGTTTCAGGTTTGAAAGTCTGAGCTGTGAAAGTTTTGGTTCATCAGTTTCACAAATCCTGAAGTGTTACTTATTTAAAGCAGGTTGAGGTACTTGCACCAATGTATTATGTAATGTTATTCTCAAAACCATTCCCCCTACCAAGGTAGTCAGAAGAAGCTGGTTTATATCGCTCTGTTGTAATATATAATAGGTGACCTACTTTGGTACTTTCTACATGGGAACACAAAGAACAACACTATATTTATGTACTTTGAGATCTTCCTACACGTTTCTCCATCCTTTCTTTCTTTAGGTTTTTTCCTCCTTTTTTATGTTCTATGGCCAGAAATTGGAGATTCAATGAAATAAAATGACTTAAGTTTTTTCATTTTCCAGGGTACAAAATATGCATAAATTTCTATTAAATATAATCCTAAATGTATATTTTCACATTTCTTTGAAAATAAGGATTTCTGTTCGATTTCTGTGTCTTTCATATACCTCTGTATTTGTCTCAAGTTTAGGTTTTTGTATATGTTTCTTGTTATGTATAATTTTTTGGTTTTAAATTTGTTCTCAAGAAACTCTTTGGTCTTTTTATTTAGTTTTTAGCAGGTTTTTTCTTGGTAAGAGAGGAACTCAACTCTTACATATTTGACTGTGAAAAATGTATTATTAAAATTGATACAGGGAAAATGCTGTTAAAAGTATAGCTTAAACCAGGCTCTTCTTCTTGCACTGACCTTTTCTACTGTATAATAAAACATCCTATTCTAACCAAGTCAGATAGCAGAAGATTTTCCGGCAGTAAGGTTTTCCAGATTCATGGCGTCTGTTCAATTGGCATTTATGAAACACTTGGAGATACTCAGATGAATGAAGCTGTGTTAGTGTACGTGTTAGAGGGCACCGTTAGAAGGAGCAGCATGTCTAAATAATTGCATCTTGGACTTTAATAAATTTAGTTGTATAGAAACCATCCTAAGTAAAACAGCCTATGAAAGGCAAAACATAAGCATTAAATTCCTTGGATGCCTTTTACTGGGAAAACAGGATTCATAAAAGCACAGTATGTTGCAGGCTTTATTTCACAGTTCTGCCAACACGAATCCAGTCTGAGCTCGAGCACAGCTGCTATTCCTGCCAGTCCTCCTCACTCTCCTGATGGAGCTTGATCAGCTCTCTTTGTTTTCTCTGTTCACTTAAAATGAGCGCTGTTTAATGATCTTCACTAATGAATTTGTGATGTCCTGTTCAGGGACTTTTATTTATAGAGTGCTTCCTCTCCTGCATTAAAATATCCTTTACTGACATAGTATAGGGTAAGGTAATGAGAAAAAATAGATGTGAGGTTCAGGATGGATTGTGATGGATAGAAATACGTAGAGAAAACTAGATGTTCTTACAACAATTGTGCTATTCTTTTTATCCCTGTAACACAGTTACTCCTCCTCTGCCCCCCACACAACAGATTTGTAATGAAAGAATAGAATCTTGTGCAGGCTGCAACTCCCAAAGGTAAAACCCACAGTACTAGACTTCCATCTGTATAGCCTATTTTATTTCAGGGAGATTTCATTTAGTTTTCCTTGGTTAAATTAGTCTGAAATACTGTCTTTGCAAGTTCATTAAAATTACTCTATAATGGGCGTCTACCATAATTTTTAAAGTTTTATATTCAGTTTCTTGGTGGTGGTACTTGCTATTTACCTGATGTTCTTGTCATCCTTTCTGCTATGTTCCGATGTTTGTCATGCTCTCTTGCCTTTGCACACACCTTCATGACCACTAATGTTATTCCTGACCTGTTCTCCACAGAAGTCTTTTGCCCTGTCCCCTTCCACCCACATAATAAAATACTAGAGTAAAAAAAAAAAAGCCACCTGTGTTAGTTACGTGTAATTGGAAAGCAGAAGGGAATCCTCTTTGGTTGAATAATATATTTTTATAGAATTTAAGAAGATTATTTCAGCAGAATACTTATCTGTAATGTTTACATTTACCAAACGTAGCCCTTACTGAATAGTAAGTGCTTTTATCTGCTTGGAGAAACTAAAGCTACACATGTAAAAAAAAAAATCTCCCCTGGGAAGGGGATAGTGCTGGGTTTTCTTTCTACTTTGCAACTAGCATGCTCAAATGTACTGGATCAATACTTGGAATCAATACTGGATAGTTTCTTAGGAGCAGTTAGGAGCACAGGAGGCCTAATCCTGATGAGTTCTGTGCACTTGGATCATTTAATAACCTGCACAGCTACAGGGCAAGCAAAGCCTCCGTGCTGGGTGTAGGACTGGGCACAGGCTGGTGAGAGCTTGGCTTGCCAGATGCGGCGTGAGCGCTCATCACTGCTCCACAGACTGGGAGTGCTCCAGGGGTTAGTGACCACTGCTCTTCACTGGCTTGTAAGGCACTATCATTATCCCTCTCCTTTGCCAAGTAATCAATCCTTCTTCTTCTAAAACATGAGCAAATAGCTGAATTAAGTAAGTGAATTAGTATCAGTATATATAGGATCCACCCAAGTTCTTTTAGGAAGGGCAGTGATTGAACATTTGAAAAAAGCTTATAACAAGTATTATCTGAATAATCTGAACTTGTCTAATTACCATTTGAAAACTTTTCCCACAGCAGTTCATCTTTACTGAAGGTACTTGTTTCAATACCAGATAACCTGACACTTTTTCTTTCCAAGTTCGTTGCTCTGCTCAACTCTGTTCTCTAAAGAATTTGTATTTCTGCTTTGAAATTTTTGAATGCTTTTGCCACAACTAATTTGTGCATTAACTTCTTTTTATGTTGAAGGCGTGTTCTAATTAGTACTAATGAGTTGTTGAGTTCATGGAAATCAGAATAGATACTAATTGCTGAGTAAGACAGTGAAAACTTGATGTCCATACAAACCAAAAATTTACGGATTCAGGTACAGAATTTATAGAGTTCTGTTTTTTATTGCTCTAACATGAAGCTTTCTACACACAGTGGATTAAAGATTGACTTCCATCTCTGGTTAACTGATACAAATTGTTCTCCTGTGATTCTTTTCTCCTTGCATCTCTGCCATGCACGGGTGCTTGTTCCTTGCACAGGTGTATCCAGAGGAGTGAGGAGCTGATGCTGACCAGTGGCTGAAAGCTACTGGGGTCATTTTCAGCAGAATGCTTGTGTGGGTGCAGAGGTGGGGAGGAGATGACATGGCTGGGAGATGTGGAAGGGAGGGAGTAATGGCAGCTGGAATGAAAACTGAGAGTGGAACTGAAGCACAAGAGACCTGGGGTCTGGTACCAGATCAGTATCTTCCCTTTCTTAAAATCTGTTGTATGGTCATATTATATACAAGTAGATATCCTAATTATTATCTTTCTGTGGAGGTCCCCGAAGACTCAGCAAAAGAGGGGTAGGAGAAAGCTGACATTGTGGCTGAGCAGAATGACTAAATGGAATGACTCATAACCTGGACCAGTTGAATAATTGCTTATGACAGAATAATTTTGAATATGGGACATAAGAAGTAAAAAGGACAATAGACATCTAAGCAGTACTCCTGGAAACAAGTTTTGCCAAGTTTTTTAATTTTTGCTTTATCTCTATTGTAATAGCATTCCTTTGACATTGCACATAGCTATTGGTGTGATCTGCATGCTGTGGATTGAGATTGCCATGATATCTGTTAGGGTTTAAAATACATTTTTCTAAATGTGGATGAGAAAATTAAAGTAATTAATTTTGCATGGACTCTGAGACGAGAATTGACCACAGCCATTTTGCTAGCAAAGTTTACATATTCTTTTTGTCATCCTTTGTAACTGATTTTCTGTAACTGCTAATGGGAAGAGTTTAATAAAAGGTGATAAGCTCAAATGATTTTTTAAATAAGGTTACAAGTCTCATAAAGCATAAATGTGTTAACACTATTGAATTCTGTAGGCCTTTTAATACATTTTAATTTAAAAAACCGAATAAAAGGTAAAATGCAAAAGACAAACCCTGAGCAACTGCAATAAGAGTCAATGGCAGAGCAGCTTCCCCATGTAAAAGAATGGTTTCATCTTTGTTTTCTCTCTTTGTCAAGTTTATTCCATCCCAGGATCTGTAGAGTCCTTAAGCCTTCCAAGCATTTTCATATTTGAGCTGGAAGTGTTCTGTGAACATAATACATTGAGGAAATTTAAATAAAATTTTTTCCTGAACACCTCTAATTTTTATTGTGATATCCTTATTCTGTATTTTTAAAACTCTTTTATACTTCATTAGCTGTTTTAGCAGCACAAAATATCCCCTTTCTGTCAGAAGCTGACTTAAAATTCTATCCTTCATCCATCCACCAAGCACCTATTGTTACTTTCTGATTTTAAAATTAGGGCTTAATGTCATAAACCAGTAGAAATATGGTACATCTAATATAAGTATTAGTGCTATTTTTAAAACTTACAGGATGGGAGAAGAACAAAAGTGAGTGGCAGTTGGTATAGTTACTGGGACAGAGTGTAAGGGATTCACGGAGAGGAGCCCTCCTGTGTGAGCAGAAGCAGTGAATTGGGGTGAAGCATCAGACAATTATCTGCAGTTTTGTTCCTTGATCAATATGCAGTTGTTTCTTAGTCTTATTGATCTTTTCTGCTTATTTAATGTACTTTCATTTTATGAGACCTATACAATCATTTAATGGAGTAATTTGAATTGGGTTTGAATTATCTTTCACTTGCTGCAACATTGGTTTTAACATACTGGGTTCATTTACTGGATATCTGTACTGTTACTGCCATTAAGAGAAGAAGAGCTCATCTACAGGACCAGGCAACTGTCTACTGGCAAGTGTCCCGTGTTAAATGATTTGACCTTCTTGAGAAAGTTGCACACACTCAGTATCTCTATTTCAAAATGTCAGGTATTGTTCAGTAGTTTATTTGGGGGATTTGTTGGGTTTTTTTTCTGTTTGTTTGTTTGCTTGTTTCTGCTGAAAACTGGGGAAATACTAATTCACAGCAGAGCAGTTTGATCGCAGTGTGAGCTGTGCTGAAGATCAGCTTGCTTATAATAGACTTTTGCTGAGCAGCAGCCCATGCACTGCTGTGTGACAGCATCATTCTTAGTTCTCAGCTCGCTGTGTGCCTGGCAGTGCGTGCTCGGGGCGCCAGCTGGAAATCCAGGGAAGTGCCTCGTGCTGCAGTGCCCTGGCCCTGTGCTCTCTCGGTGCTGAGGTACCTGGGTAGCTTCAGTCTGGGCTGCCCTACAGAAGTACTGCTGCCATGGCTCTTCCAGATACTCCTTTCAGCAGACACGTAATCATGTAAATGCATTTTTGCCTAGTCAGGCTGTGTTAGCTCCGGAGTGAAATGGGATACATTGCACCAACTTTTCTACACTTAGGCTTTTTTTGGCATAAAAATGCTGTAGACCTTTCACTTCATCCTAGGATGGTGCCCTAAGAAGAGTTTGTAATCTAGAGCTGGACTTAATATGTATTAAGAATAGAATATAGAATGAACATTGTTACACTTTAGTAAGCAAAGCTAGTGAAAAATACTGGATGAGTCATGATGAACACTGTGAGTCTTTTTTTTTCTATCCCCCTTTTTTGTCCTCAAAACAATTTGATGGGGCTGGTTTAACAGATGGGCAGAAAACCTATCACCGTGTGTTGGAAAACTGTTTCCAGATGAAGAACAGTTTTCTTAAGTCATTTGCACTCTTTTTTCTTTGTTCAACATTGACTGAACTAGTCAAAACATTTTAAGCACATTAAGCAATAACATATTAAGTAAGTCTATAAAATAATTAAATTGAAACTAGAAGCTAAGAGTTCTTAGAAATATTTACATTAATATTTGACTTAGTATAAATCTTACAATAACTACTTTTGAATCTTCTAGGAACCTTGTGCTGTAGATAAAGTTTGTAAGGGTTGATGTGCTGTTTCATACTGAAATATTTAGGATTATCTGGTAAATTTATTTCTGAATCGACAAAGATCTGTGTTTTCCCTTTGTTGTAAATGCTCAGTTATGATGATGAAGCAGAGAGACTTGAGGTTTATGTCTCTCCTTCCAGGAGAGCTTTTGTAGAGGTGTTAAGGTGTTGCAGCACCCTTGGTTTTCATGGACCTTTTTTCAGTACATTTTCTTGTACAGGAATTGCACAGCATTGCTGTACCTGAATCCAGGTAGAGGTTTTAATGGTTCTTCTTTGTCTGTTTTGGTTCTGGTCACTGCTCTGAAGAACTTTTATGAGTCTGCCCTCTGCATGTTCTTTGGGAAGACCCAGACTTTTAAAATTTATGTAAGGTTAGTAGTCAGCAAAATTTTGCAGAGTATGAGCAAGTACTTGGCAGAAAGTGCCAAAAAGCTGTGGCAGATTTATGATGTGCTCTGTAGTCTTGAACCAGGTTCAAAGGACACTGTTGATAACAGGTGACAATAGCTCTTCTGTGGTGGATATGAGTCAAGTAGTTAGCAATTTCTAAACACATTTGCAGAGCAAAATCCTTCTGACAAGAGATGTTTGGAGGTTTTTTAGATCTGCAGTTTGGTGGAATGCTGGTAAAAGGTGTATGCAGATTTGGGGTTCTTTTCTTTCCTGTCCTCACTATGTGAAAGGGGATAGGAGAATCCTGTAATTTAGTCCTCCAGTGTCCAGTAATTCTCAAGTCCCTTCAGTGTCTCCAGTATATTTTCCCTTACATGAGAGAAATCTCTGATCTGCAGTTTTTTCCCCATTAAGATGCTCTCTGTCTTACCTCTGCCTGCAGGCTCTCTGTGCAGTTCTCACCAGTGAATCGTTTGCTTCCTCTCAAGCCCTTGCTGGAGGGGAGCCAGCAGCAATCACTTTCAGGAGGAGGCAGTGAGAGAAGTGTAGCTGAAAAACAGCTCCTTAACCTTTCTCCATAAAGCATGTCACTTGAAAGTGGGGATACTGCAGCATCTTTTGTTACCAGGCCCGGACTTCTCACACCATGCGCCTGTTTTTTCAAAAAAATACCTTTGAAGATCTATCTCAGCTGCTATATTCTCTGAAAAGGGAAAGTCAGTACTATGCCTCCATGACTGTATAGACAGCTTGTGGCAATGTAGGATTGAAAAATCTCATCCTACTTTTATTTATTTCCACATTTTTAGATGTTTTTATCACAATAGTTTGAGAACCTGAACTTTAGAGATCCCGTTTAGTTTTCAGAACTCTAAAAATGTGTGCAGTGCAAGAGTTCTGTAGAAGTTCAGAAATAAGTTCAGAGAAACACTGTAAAACATGCGTACCAGTGTTATTTGGAAACAGGACTGTGCCGTGGTTTCTTGAGGACTGACTCAGTTTTTAGCTCTTAACTGTTGTTGATGATTCTTTCCTTTGTTGTTTTCTAGGGAAGGAAAGAGGGCTTAGATCCCTCTCTCCCCCTCTTCATGTTCTGCTTCCTCTTTCCTGACTATGCACCATATTTTCCAGTTTTACTTGGGGCAAAGGGTGAGGGAGACAGAAACGCACAGCAGCATGAGTGATTACTTGGAGAGTGAAAGTAGAATGAAGAACATACGTGCAAACAGTACTTAGACTCCTCAACGACATGAAGCATGGAGAAGTATTCTGAAATGTTCTGCTTTATCAAGAGCCAAGGAGGTTTTTTCTTTTCCTGTTTTTTCTTTTCTCAGAAATGTACGTTTGGTGGATTGTGTATTTTATTAACTTTAAATGATTCCCTGTGTCAGCCCACACAGACATCCCTCCTCTTAGTTGCTGCAGGGCCTTTGATACTCAATTTCAGGGTTTTTTGCCTCATTCTATTTCTAAAATGAGAATTGTGTTCTACTTATTTTTACCCTTGCAACAGACTTTATACAGAATTTTTCCGTCATTTCTTGTAGCGTATGAACTTTGAGTGATTATTTTTAAATATCCACCCATCAAACCCTCTTCTATTTTCCTTTCTTCTTAAAAGGCACTACTTGTATATGAGATGATGGAAAACTGGTATTCTTTAAATGAGCCAATTAAATTACTTTCCTATTTCCTGTTATCAAACACAAAATTTTATTATTGAAGCCTTGTTCTCCTAAGGAGTGCTTTGTCTTACCTAGAATGACTTTGAAGACCTGTCTGATTTCCCTTACTCCAGCAATTTGCCTTGATCCCTAATGCTGCTCACTGAATTGAGATCAAACATAATTAACTTTGTGGTTGAAAATGAATCTTCAGGAGAGTTAGAACATGAAATTTGGAATTGTTGCTTTCTGAGAAGGTTTGACATCTTGAAGCCCAGTTTTCATCCAATTTGTGACAAATAGGGATTACTTGCTTTTCCCTCTGAAATTATTTCATAACATAATATGACATAATCAAAATATATTTTTTCTTTAAAGAGGAAGCAATAGCTGCTTCCAAGCAGTCACTGAAATGTCTTATAAAGTGAATTTAATTCTGAATTCTCATTTATGATAGCGTAAATACATGGATTTTTAAAGTCAATGCCTTGCAGACACTACACTTTTCATTGTTAGATCATTTCTGTAAATGAAATGGAAGTTCTGTTAAATCTGGAGTACTTGTACTCTTGTAGTCCTAGAGCTTTATTCCCCCTTTAGTGCTTTCTTTTGGAGAGTGAAGGAGCTGAGGTCCATGGGAGCTGTCCCAGCAGCCTGCTGGTGGCTGTGCTGGCCATCACAGGAGGACCCAGGGCTGCCGATCTGATGCGTGACTCTGCCTCTCAAAGCTGACTGCTAACACGAGCCTCTGCAGGGATCCTCTACTTCAACCAGTCCTAAAAAGCCATTTTATTTACAAATATGATCTGTGTAATGTCTCCTGAAATGCAGTCAGCTAATCCTGCCTTTTTAATGCAATGACTTGCAATGACTTTAACTGGGTGAGAAAACAGAAAGAGCTATAAAGTAGTGATGTAATAGGGTTCATATGGTGGGAGGAGTCCTGCTGTAAGCAGCAATTTGCAGTGGCTGTCACCGAGCTCTGTCTATTCTGCCATGCTACAGGTCTTCTGTGACGCAAGTACCAGGACAGCCATGTTCATTTAAGATGCTCAGTAGCTGGAATTTTTCAGTATTTCAGGCTCTCAAGCCTTGAGAAAAAGCTTTTTGTACTGAGAATGACTGACTAATGTTGATCCCCAGTGTGCTGCTGTGTCTTGCTTTTGGAATAGTTAGACCTTATGGCCCTTCTGATACTTTCTGTTTGCCACTTCTCACCATTTCTGCAATCCAATAAGTACACAGGCATCCAAATCCAAACTGTTTCCTCTTCTAAAGGGCACTGCAGTCAAGCCTAACTTCATACTGAGACTGTCTGTTTACTGGTGCCTCTGGCTGCTTTAGTGAAAGTTGGTTTCGTGGAGCCAATATCCTGGAGCAACTCTTACTGCTCTTTTTTTTCCTGGCCATTTCCAGCCACAAAAGCAAGGGAATTTACATGTGTCTCTGTGTGATGTACTTATGAATTTAGGACTTCCAACTTTTTCCTGACTGGCTGTTTCTGATTTTTCTTTTATTTTAACCATTTTTTTAGAGGGTCTAGCACACAGAAAGTAATTTGCAGCTGTACCTGAAGTACCCAAGACTTCTTAAATTTCTGCAAATGTTCATCTTGCAATGCTTTCCTTGTGTATTTTTCCTAACAAGTATTTTTTTCAGGTCTTAGTTTGCAAATGAAATGGCAAAGAAGGTCATAAAATAAATTAAGCAAATCAAAAGTTTTACTTGATAGAAGAGTCACAGACTTGTTTTTTTCAGTTGGTAGAACTTACAACTTCTTTCATTGCATGGTGTTTAGGGTGATTAGGTACCCGGGGGCAGGCTCAGGCCCAGCACTGTGCTGGCTCTGCTGTCCGTCAATAACTCTCTGTTGGGATTATTGGGCCAGAGACGTTGTTATGTAGTGTTAGGTAAATCCATTACTTGCTGACCCCAAGATTATCCAATGAGGGAATACATGGCAAATGCTCCTGCGATAGGGTGAGGGTGGAGATGTCAGTCAGTTGTCAGTGCCCACCCCTTATAAATCATTTAAAATGGCTGGGGGGCATTATGGAGGTATGTGGAATCATGAATGCTGCAGAGGAGCAAAGGAACACAATGAACAGTCACCTTCTCCTATTACAAGCCCAACAAAGTGCTGAATGAAACTGTTACGTGGCAGGTTCACAGCCCAAAGTTGCTGCCTGTCCTGGTTTACGGCAAATTAGGGTGGAAAATTCTGAATGGAGTTCCCCTGGAAAGCAAACCCAAACAGCCCTTCTCCTTAACTGGTCCAGGAAAAGAACTTCCTTGGAGAAAAGTGGAAAAAACTATTCATTTAACAAACAAAGTGTTCACAAGCATAAAGAATGAATAATATAAAACAGTAAAACCTTTCATTATTCCGAAGTGAGATGGCAAATTTAGAAAGTCCTTGCTGTGAGTCGTAGCTCAGCTCAGCTCCCTCGGTCTCCTATTAGCTCCTCCGGCACTGACAAAATGCTGCGGTCCAGGCCCCGGGGGGTGCAGCTCTTGGTGCTCCTCTGGGTTTTCAGTCCAGGGAAGGTTTAAACAGTCTTAAAAAAAAGAGAAAAAACCAGTTTAGGGAACATCTCTGCCTTAGTTGGCTAAAACTAGTTAAAAGCACAGGAGATCTCTGCTCTACCGCTGTCTGTGCCTCAGACGAGCAACTGTCCCAAGAGGAATGCGGAGGAGTGAGAGCTGTCTTTCAAAACAAACTCGGTGCTTCCTCTTTCTTTGCTTTGCTCTAGAGCCAGTCTTGAAGGTACAGAACTCAGTACACAGCACAAACAGCACAGACAATTGGGGATACAAGCATCNTGAATGAAACTGTTACGTGGCAGGTTCACAGCCCAAAGTTGCTGCCTGTCCTGGTTTACGGCAAATTAGGGTGGAAAATTCTGAATGGAGTTCCCCTGGAAAGCAAACCCAAACAGCCCTTCTCCTTAACTGGTCCAGGAAAAGAACTTCCTTGGAGAAAAGTGGAAAAAACTATTCATTTAACAAACAAAGTGTTCACAAGCATAAAGAATGAATAATATAAAACAATAAAACCTTTCATTATTCCGAAGTGAGATGGCAAATTTAGAAAGTCCTTGCTGTGAGTCGTAGCTCAGCTCAGCTCCCTCGGTCTCTTATTAGCTCCTCCGGCACTGACAAAATGCTGCGGTCCAGGCCCCGGGGGGTGCAGCTCTTGGTGCTCCTCTGGGTTTTCAGTCCAGGGAAGGTTTAAACAGTCTTAAAAAAAAGAGAAAAAACCAGTTTAGGGAACATCTCTGCCTTAGTTGGCTAAAACTAGTTAAAAGCACAGGAGATCTCTGCTCTACCGCTGTCTGTGCCTCAGACGAGCAACTGTCCCAAGAGGAATGCGGAGGAGTGAGAGCTGTCTTTCAAAACAAACTCGGTGCTTCCTCTTTCTTTGCTTTGCTCTAGAGCCAGTCTTGAAGGTACAGAACTCAGTACACAGCACAAACAGCACAGACGATTGGGGATACAAGCATCATAAAGTCACCCTAGGACACTGGCCCATACAGTGCATGTTTCAGTTGCCGTGGGAAGGAAGCAGTGATTGCTAAATGTTTCTGTGAGTTCCAGAAATTATTTTATAGTTAATGAAAAAAAACCAGAAAGTGAGGATTATGGAATATAACAGTACTCACAATACTTGTTGCCCATAATATTGCTAAACTGTAAACTGTTGCTCCGTGGAGCTTCTGCTTTCCAAGTTGTCCATGCATTGGCTCAGCACCCTGTGTTGGAAGGAGCTTGGAGCTTGGCTAACCTGAGGGTGAAATCAAGTCATGGAAGCTAATAGCCAAGACCACAGCTCATCTAGCAGCTTATCTCTTAGGATCTGTTGATGGAGACTATATACTTCTTGCTGAGATATCCCAGAGATACGTATTTGACAGTAATAAGTTTTACATATTAGAATTGCATGTGTTGTTATTTCCAGTCAAGACTCTTTGCTGCTGCTGCTTCTTGATTTTCAGTGTTTCAGTGATAAATAGTTTTGAGTATATCAATATCAGTAATTTTGAAGACCCTTGATAATCTTCATTTTATTTTCTGCTGAAGTTATTTTCAGGTTTTGATTTTTTTTTTGCTTGGCAAAACGCACTTTCTAGGTGTTAAAAAAATGTGAATCTTAATTGTGATGCAGTGTAATAATTTCTTCAGGATTGGGTTCCTGTTAGAAAGTTCAGTATATGCTATTGAAAAATTGTTTTTCCCTGTTTTCCTTCTGAAGGAAAAGGTACTTAATTTAAACAATATTAATGTTTCTTTTAGAGAAGATTCTGTTTCTTTCCTAATCTTGAAATAATTCGTAACTATCAGCAGTAAATGTCACAAATTATGCTTTGTAAGGCTTGAGAAAAATCTGGTATCAGACTAAATATTATTTAGAATTAGAACTGTAATAAAAATTGATAGAATCATATGAGTACACAATGCATCTATATGTTTTCTCAATTTTATTTTTAAGTATTAAATTGCTGAACATATTTTATTCTTCAAGCAGCACATTTTTTTGTCCATTCAACTCTTTTGTGTTAATTATTAGATACAATTGGCTGACAGATGTAGGTAATAATAATTGTAACAATTCTACAAAGAAAATACCCGCATTATTTATTTAATAACAGTTACTTGCTAAATTAATTGTTTTCATCCATCTGTTAACAATTTGTGCCTTTAATGACTGAAAGACTTGCCTGAACTTATTGTTGGCTTCCTTGGATATGCAAACTTTAAAGAAAAGGGACTTACATTTTTAGCATTTAGCTCATTACTTTGAACTCGGCTACAATAGATACTGATTTTTGATTTTATGTCTCTGTGACATTAATGATAGTAGAACTCAAATGTGTCATCAGTACTGTATTAGAGAAGACTTAGCTTTTCATTTTTATCCATTTCAAAATAATAGAATAAAAAACCATGGCTTCTCTTTCTGTTTACACTGATATTTAGTCATTTTGTGAAGACAAGTACATTTTTGTGAAATCTTAATCCATGGTAATTTTCAATCCTCATACATGCATGTGCTTCCTAATTTTAACACTGTGTGTTTTTTGTAGAAAATCATGGTCAGTGTACATGAAAGATCTCAGACTAATAGTGATGGATCAGACTATTCTTCTATGTTGCCAAAGAACTTTTACAGGTAGCAGAAAAGGTATGTGCCACACACCACGACACCAGGCAGTCCTGGAGTGTGCTGTAGGTGATTGTTCCCTTTTGTTCCGTGTTTGAGGAGCAGCTGTGCAGGTAGGCTGCTCTAATTCCCTTCCACTGGTGTTCACAGCTGGGTGATGATTTGAGTGCTTGGTGTGTCCCTCCTACCAATGCTTTAT
>VYZR01110806.1:19469-46103 GCA_013400675.1 Oxylabes madagascariensis | reverse complement strand
CTTCCCAAAAGTGCCCAGTACATGAACACAGGCATTTCCTGGTAAACTGTTCCTCCTTGCTTTCAGCTCTGCTACAGGGGTGACCTCTGATAGCAGCCTTCCTCCAGAAACATCACTGCATTTTGCTCAGTTACTCCAACACTGTCATATTGTAGGGAAACAGAATTAAACAGCTGAAATCTGTAATAAATCATCCCTACTGAGCTGCCAGGGAAATTGCTGCACAGAAGAAAGAGAAGAGCTGTAAGTCTGTTTCCTCAACAAATCTAAGCCACAAAACAGCCTTTGGTTACAGGGAACAGGCACAGCAGCAAGAGGAGCACTTTCAGGGTGGCAGATTGATGCCACCAACTTTTCTGTTCTCTCTCTCCAGATCTATCACATGGCCAGAACAGATCATTGCAAATACCTTAAGATCCCAGACTGTCAGCCTAGGAAAGAGGTCAGCAGACTAGACCTAGATGAAAACCCTGAGAATATTCTAGTTCCTCAATAACAGCTTATATTTTTAGCTTTTGCTGCTGTTAAAGATGAAGTGAAAGGAAAGCTCCGACTCCCTACTTGATGCCATAACTGCTTTATTTTGCTGGCAGCCACAGCAGAGAGGATCTTGCGAATTACGCCCTTTGTCCACTGCTGGCCCAGCTATGCTAATCTCATCAGCAATGCAAACGCTGGTATAGAAAGAGCTGAGCGGCAGTGCTGGCCTGACAGCTCCAGCAGCACTGACTGGCAATAAGAAAGCCCTGGTAACATGGCATCCAGGCATTTTCTCCCGGCCTGAGTGGAGCTAAGAGTTGGCTCTTGCAAGCCATTCTTCATGTATCTTCAGACAGTCTGTACAGCACAGCTGGAGTCAGCTACCTTCTCATAGGGAATGAGAATTCTCTTAGAGAATGCAGTAGAAACACCCATAGAGTCGAAGTTTCCCCTTGGTCGCACTGATCTATCACCCCTCTGCTGAAATCCCCACCGCTCTTCCCACAGCAGCAGCATTCAGGTTGGTCCTGATGTCCCACAGGGCACTGTCCAGTTTTTCAGAGTGACGCTGCTCAGGATGGTGTCCCCACCTGATTACAAGTAGGCACGCATGTCCTGGACTTGCCTCAGGTAACAGCAGAGGCAAGGCAAAGCAAAGCAGCACGTAACCCACACAGTATCCTCCCAGCTTCGACACCATGGCTCAGCCAGGAGGAAATCGCTCTTGGCAGCGTCTCCCTAAATGTTTATTCCAGCACTGCCTATCTTAACTCCTTCCCAAATTGGCAGCAGAGTACATGACGCCACTACCTTTAGGCTTTTTTGGTTCTTGTGCTTAAAACTGTAAAATATGAACAGGTAAGACAGAAAAAGAGGGGGCAGCACTTCAAAGATGACATGATTGTAACTCATGGGGTCACAGCACCCAAGAGATTGAGCCTTGGGCAGAGATCTTGGCAGGCAAGGTGTTTTATAAACGACGAAAGAGAAAACATCCTCTGCCCTAGAAAATGGCAATTCCCACCCCGACACACATATATGACCCAGAGCCTCACCTGCTGGGCTCTGCATCACTCCGTGACATTTCATAGCACATCTTGGGGCCTTGGTCCAGAGAAGAGATGAGAAACCACCAGCCGTGAAAGTGGGGTCAGAGGGAACTACAATGTGGCTCAATTAACTTTTATTTAGCATTTACTATGCTCTGCCATCACCTGCACCCATAATATAATGTAACACCAACTCTCACACCAAGTGCTGAAGGTCACATATATGGAAAGTAGTGCTCGAGCTGCTGACCCAAAATTACCTTCAGTGTCAGGTACCAGCATCCCAGATTCCTCCATGGGAAGGAAGCTCCAGCCCCCAGAGCAGAGCAAGCTGTTCCCCTGTGAACGCAGAAGGAACCTGTTGGAAGTGAGAGGGAGGAAGCAAACTGCTGTCCGCCATGGGTGGCTTTTCCAGAGCCTCCATATTCCAGCTTCCACCTCCTTGTTTGCTCTCCCTTGAGAGCACCAGGGTCTGGAGTCCAGGGAACATTGTGCAAACAAGTCTAGACTATTTGGCAGTTTTAGGATGACTGAAACTGCAGAACTGGACAGAAGTGGGCAGTCTGTACAGATCTTACAGTAACCTTACATCACAGAAGGTCACTAGGCCATATTGGAAAGGGTGAAATGCTTTTCAGGGCAATACATGAGGCCTCGTACCCTGGGAAGGAGGGGTCACAGCTCAGGTAAGGATTATGACATTTGTGAGTACATAGGTATTTGGGTAGCTCACAGACAGGTATTCTTTCCCATCCATTTCTGACTGAGCACCCTAGTCCCAGACAGACTCTGGCCACAGGCACTAGAGCAGCGTGTGCCACCCCATGGCAAGCCCACACAACTAACCTCCATACATCTCCAAGAACATTTTTCTGTTCTCACTCTGGGCTGGGCACAGAGCTGTGGGCAGGGCGTTGTAGCTCGCTGCCAGCAGTGACCTTTGAGAGGTGTAATGAGAGAGGTTTACAGCTCACACCGCCATCCATGTTGACACGAGCAAGCTCTGCTTGCTGCCAGCAGGTCCTTTTCCCTGGCTTACATCCAGGCCTTTAGGCATATCATGGATGACAGGTCAGGTCTCAGTCACACTCACATTATGGCCAGGCTGGAGATGGCTTCCTGACCCACTCCCTCTGCTGGTGAGTGCATGACTTCCCCTTCACCAACAAGAGCCAGCTGTCTTACCAGTATCTGGTAAGGGGTCTACCCAAAGGCAGCTTCAAAAATGTTTAACTTCTCCTTTATCTGCCCCAGAGGATGGTCTCAGACTGTATCAGAGGGGTCACAAGAGTGTCTGCTCCCCCTCAGAGTACAGATACTCTGGAGCAAGGCAAATTAGCTGTGCAAGGTGGACACAACAGCAGAGCACAGGGCCAAGCATCCTGGGAAGGTGCAGTCATGGCTGAAGCCACTTACAGTGATTAAGTGAGGATAAGCAAGGGCAGCAGAATGACTTGTTTTCTTCCATGGTACAGTGAGGGGGATCAAGAGACTGGTTTGTTCCTGGCTGGGCCTGCTCTGCAGCTCAGGGCTTCAAACCAAACAGGTCTGTAAAAAGGAGCTGTCTGCCCACACCCCAGCAAGGGGCAAAAGAGTGGAAAGGATGGACAGAACACCCCTGGCCACTCATCCTGAGGCTGCTACCAGAGGAGAACAGCTCCAGATGCTAGATTGTCAGGCAGAAGTCCAGGGATGCCAAGTTCATGCCGCAGCTGTGACTGGGCTGCACTGAGGGCTGTGGCACCTTACACATTTGCCCGACTGCTCATCTGCCTTGTCAGTGATGCTGGTAGTGGCAAGTTGCCATAGCAATACCCTCCAGCATGCTCCCCTGTCTCTGTTGCTTGTCCTCTCCCCGCTGCTCCACATATAAAACAACCAAAAGCCTCAACCTACTCCTAAAAGGCAGCACCCTCACCAAGGAAGGAGAAGGGGCAGAGGTGGAAGCCCACTCCCACAAGCCCTCATCCCTGCCCACCTCAGGGGCAAGGACCCTACTCTGGACCCAGGTGCATTGCACCGCACCTTGTCTATTCTCAAGGCAAGGCACAGGAGAGCCACACTGACAGATCTGGGGAATAGAGGGCTTTTTATCTGCATCTCCTTCATGCTGTGGCAGGCAGGGATGATTCAATATTCTCACCTGTTCCACAGGGCCTGCTCCATGGGGGTGACATGCAGCCCCTGCCCAGTCCAGCCCAACACAGCTGCCTGCAGGTCAGAAAGCCCCAGGAGCTCTTCCTACATTGCAGTAGCACCACCTCTGATGGGAATGGGGGTCTCAGACTCTTCTTGCTGCATCCTGGCAGGCACCTCCTAAGCCCCTGCTCTTCAGTTCCAGAGAGTTTCCACTTCAGGCAGGTCTGTACCGCTGCCTCAAATCTCATGTGGCTTGACTGAATTCAATTCAATCCTTGAATTGAAAGGATCCTGTTTTGTTTCTTGCCCTAAAAACTCCTCCCTACCATTGCTAAGTGCCACTAAACAGTTACCCTGTTTACCTTACTTCTGTTGGGTGGTAAGCAGAGCTCCTCTCCCTTTCACCTCTCTCACACAGGCACAAGACACAAGAGGAAGACAAAGGACCCTCCTGAACCACACTCAGGAGTGATACCTGTCAATATCTTTCAACAACTTTGCAGACAAGCAAAAAAAAAAAACAAACCAACAAACCCTTCTAAAAGCTCTACTTCTCTCTCTGTTCTGCCTTTTCCCACAACCAGTTACATGACATGAGGGTTATAGCAGAAGCTAGCAAAGCCTCGGTCCTGATCCAGGATGACTCATGGAGCTCCGGAGGCCATGTAACTTCCTTCTGATACCATCAACCATGCCTTACGCAGCTAAAAATAAAGATGGGCCAAAATTGCAGAGCCACAGCTTGCCTCAACATGAAACTTAGCAATGCTCAGCACTGCTGAAAAATTACCTGGCCAGGTGGAAACCAGAAAGTGCAGGGAAGCCAAAAGTCTTGGGTGTACCAAGAAGGGAGAGGCCAGGAGGCCTCACCCTGTGCCATGCTGGAGGCCTGGAGGATGGTGGTGGCAGATGGCAAGTCTGGCATATCCAGCCATACAGAGATGGCTATGACCAGGATCTCATCTCACTCAGCTGTGGGCTTTGGATATTTCCACACCTACAGGTTTTGTGGAAGACTGATTGCAGCAATGCATGCTCCCATCTGAGACAACAGGAATCAACTGCAGCATATAGGAAGGATGCTGCATTTTTGGCAGGAAAAGATCAGAAAGCTGCAGCCTGCTTCCCACCAGGCAACAAGTGGGCATCTGCAAAGCAAGGTCCAAGGGATCTTTGGAGCTAAAAGTTGTAAAAACGGTTCACAGCTGATATGGTTTAGATGTTGAGGAAAGTGAGGAATTCAAAGTTCTTCCTAATCCCTGGGACACCGTGTCCATAGAAAAAACCTTCACACATGAGGATACAGGATTCTCACACAGATCTTAGCAGGAAGCCGTAGGATTGCACACAAATAGGAGCTCAGAGGGACACTGGCAACATTCAGAAATCTATAATAGCCTCAGCAGATCATCCTCTGCTCCATTCTTGGGAGCAGGAAGAACTGAACAAGGATCCAGCTGTCTCAACACTCCCATGAACAGGATCTTTGAATGCCCAACCTATTTGCTACAGAGATGGTAGGGCAAATAAGGGATTCCTTGCATAACTCTAGTGCCAATATCCACAAGAAACCCAGAGTCCCAGTTCTGAAGGAGAAGGCAGCATTTTCTTGCAGTTTTCAGTGAAAGACAACCTAGTGCTACATCAGACTCTGGGACAAGGGTAATTTACACACACCAAGAGAAGGCTGGCAGACGTTAGCTTGACTGCTTTCTATTGAATATATAAACTTCACTTTGCCCATTTGTTAGGTTTCCCAGCACAGGGTTCCATCCCATTCCAAGAGAGAGGCACTGCAATTCTGTCCATGGTCTGCAAGCTGTATCAGTTTCCAGACTACCACCAGCTGCACTAAACAGAACAAAAATTGCTAATTCAGCCCAAATTTTAACTTGCTGATATCACCTGGGTAAGGTGATATACAAACCAGAGAACAGCTTCAAGCCAAGCAACAGGAAAAGCTGCTGCTTTACACAGGGAGATTTGCCGTCCGTGAAGACTTTAAGTTAATTGGTTAACAAGGAGGGGTGGGAGCAAAGTGGATCCAATATTATGCCAGAGGGGTGTGAGGCACTGACAGAGGTTGCTCAGAGAAGCTGTGGATGCTCCATCCCTGGCAGTGTTCAGGGACAGGTTGGATGGGGGCCTGAGCAACCTGGTCTAGTGTGTGGCTCCCCTGGCCCACAGCAGAGGCTGGAATGTGATCTTTACAGTCCCTTCCAAACCAAGACCTTCTATGATTCTGTGATGAGCTCTGTGTTAAAATGCTCCTTGTTAAAAGGCAGGGGAGCCCTGAGAGGATGCTGTGAACTTAGTGGACTAAGATCTACAAGCAGCTCCAGCAGAACTGAGAGGAAACTTTTTTCTGGTCTTTGCCATGGCTCTTATCACTAAAGAGAGATACAAAATCCCATCATGGAACAGGTATTAGCGAATGCCACAACCAGCTGGATAAAGGGGCCACTGTGCTGTCAATGCATTGTGTGATTGGTAATCTGCAGCATAGAGCATGAGCAAAGGACTTGTTCTTCTTTTCCTTTCACCTTCACAAGTAAATCTATCCCTGCCCCATTCACTGTGGGTACCACTTCAGCATCAGGCTGAAGGATGAGATGGCCTGAGGCCCAGTTTCCAGCTGCCTCTGGACTGGCCCCAACTTCCCTGGCAGACACTTTAGAGGAAGAGCTGAAGAGCCTGGGCAGCCATGCATCCTAATGTATGTCTTCCCCATATAATCTCTCCTGGCCAAAACACACCTGAGCTCAGAGGTGAGAGAAGGGTTCACCTTGCCCTGCCTTAGGCACAGTCCTGATGAGGGCTCCCTTCCAGGTGAGAGCACACTGTGCAGGTGGGGCAAGCACTGCTGGATTCTAGGCCAGCTCAAAGCATCCATGGATTGAGTAGGAAGCCCATAGCTATCTCAGGCTGCTCCAGGCTGGTTACCTCGGAGCAGATAATATTTCTTGCCAGTGGCAATACAAAAACTGCTGGTCCTCCTAAAACACTTCTCTGAGCCTCACACACCAAAGCCAAGCCACAAAATCCTGGGAAAATGCAGGGAAAACCCAAATGCAACCCAAATAGAAAACATGATTACACCTGCCACAAGCTTTGGGTGAAGTCTCAGCTGGATTCGGGTGAAGGACAGCAGGGACCTGCAGCTGGAAAATTCAATCCTGCTGGCATACAGAAGGATGAGTGTGGCAAACAGCACAGGCTGCAAGCTCCCAAGTGTTTAGAACACACCACCCCTGAGCTCTTGACAACTCTGTGCAGGGTTCAACAGTCTTAGCAGCACTGGTTCCACACATCCAAGTTTTGCCACGCTGACAGCCAGGTGGGATGCAGGATCACCCAAAACCCCTCGGCTGTGGGAGAACCTCACCTGGGTGACATCTACGTTACAGAGTTATCCCTGTGAGCCAAGGGGAGAAGAGCACAGAGTTCCCTGTTTCTTCACACAGCCCTGATGAGGGAAGGGAAATCAGTGATGTTTGAAAGTTGCTAACCTCGGTGTAGGGCTGAAGCAGACAGAGAAGGCAGCTCTCAGCTGTCAGCCCTCGTAGTGTGGCCGTGAGGTTGCTTGTTCTGGCTGTCTTGGGTCACCTGGAAAGACAAGTCCACACACACAGGTTCAGCTGGAACACTGGGTGGGTAGTAACTGCTCTAAGCCAAGTGAATTAGTGGCCCATGCACAGAAGTGAGAGACCCCAAGCACACCACCAGCTCAAAGATCCCATCACATCTTTTACCAGTGCTGAGGCTGCTCCTGTAGCTGCAGCCCTGACTCCCTCCTGGGTTCCAGCTGCTCCCAGTTCCCTGCATGACTCCAGGTGGGCACACATTTGGTTCTTCAGAGAGAGCTGCCAAGGTCACATTCAGGATCTCCCTTCCCAGATTTCAGTGGGAAATAAAGGCCTTTCTGTGCCTTTGGCTTTGTTCTTGTCCACCCACGCAGCTGTAGGTTTCTCCACCACACAGGCTTTGCTGCACTCGAGTGGGTGCACTGGCATATGTTTATCTGCAAGAACAGGCGCTGGCTGTGGTCCCCACAGGCCACCTGCTAAGCCATCCCATGGAGACACAGAGCCAGGGCAGGGAGGGACAAACTCCACTGCTGGAGAGACACCCCTCCCAACAACCCAAACAGACCAAGAAAAATCCAACGCCGCAGCGTTTCCCAGGCTACAGGGAAGGGAGAAAATGACAATTGCTTAATAGGAATCTCCAAGAAGCCTGCCAACACCATCACAAAGATGTTGCTTAAGTCTCTTCTCCAGGCTCCCGGTGTTTTAATTGCACACCACTGGAGATCACACTTTGTGGGGGCTAGGTCCTCATCATGGTCCTCGCAGCAGGTCCTGAAAACCAGGATGGTAGCAGACTTCCCAGGGTCAGGTCTGACCTTCCCCTGTCTGCAGGCATGATGAGCAAAAGCTGCTGTGAGGCAGCCCCTGCTCCCCAGCCTTACCATCCTCACAGGCAACCACCCTGCAGCACCACCACAGCACAGCCCAGCTGTGACCAGAGCACTGCAGGCAGACAGACTGCCAGTGCCCCAGAAGCACTGGTGCCCCTTTTACATCGTGGTGCAGGGAGGCATGGCCACACTACCCTACTGAGGCTTCAGCCCTTAAAACAGTCCTGAGGGCACCCAGAAATTTTGTGCTTAATGACATTTGCACTGGCATCCCAGGAGAAGTCCCACCTGGAAACTACCAGCTATGCACAAGGGCTATAATTTTGGAGAGCTCATAAGCAGAAACCCTCCACCAAGGCCCTGCTCTAGCATACTGCCTTTCAGAGAAGGCTCAAAAGGCACTAAGCCTGAGCAGTGACAAGAATTGCTTTGGACATGGCTGAAGTACTGCCACCCACATACTGCAGCAGCACAGGAAGCGATGGCAATGTATCTGACAGGGATGGGTTGAAAACTCTACCCAGGAAGAATGCAATTACCCCAAATGGACCAAGGCCAGGAGATCTGGATTACCACCTCAGCTCTTGCATAAAGGGCTTTGCATCTTTGTTCACTTCCAACAAGAATCTCAGGGTTGACATCAGCCCTGGCCCGGGACATGGATTCATTACAGAAAGCACTTCCAGCTGAATCACTAACTTCCCATTTTGCAGCACACAGGACCCCTTTGAAGGTTTCCCATCCAAGTATTGTTCTACCATCATACTGCTTAGCTGGGGGGTTGTCCAGGCCACAGGCAAGTATGACTGCAAACCACTGGCCAGTCCTGAAAAAGCTCTCTGAAATGCAGAGCATGTGAGCCCAGCTGCTCTTCATTCAGGATTCACAACCAGCTGAAGATGCAGACAGAAACAGGGGAAAACATGTTAACTGGCAGCTGGGCATTCATAGGCCAAGCAAGAGAGACCATGAAAGAGAGGGGCAAAGCCAAAGGAAGGATGAACAGAAACACTGCCCTGTCAAAGAAAATAATGTTTAAAGCAGGCCTCAAACTTTGTGAGACCAAGTTCTCTGGAAGTTATATTCACCTGATACGAAAGCAAAAGCAAAATTAAGTAACAAAGGAATTGAGCTGGTCAGAAAATAGGCTCCAGGGAGCAGAGGAGCCAGGCGCTGCAGACAGAAGGAAGAATCAGAAACATGGTAACATGGCACTACCACGACACAGAGACCCACACAGCTCCCTGGAGGAAGGGGGTCCCTGAGAATTATGCAACATGGAGAGACATCAGGCAAAAGCCTCTCACAGAAGACTCTCACAAAGTAACCTGCAACAATCTCACTAAGTAACCTGCAACAAACCATCTGCCAGCATACAAATATCTCCTTTCAGGATTTCTCCCATGCTGCCCTTCACACCTGTCCTGTTTCAAACCTAACTCATTAATTCCTCCAGCTACTAAAGCCTCTGATAATTTGATTACGGCTCCATTGACAGCATGCTGAGGACACCACTTTTCTAACCATATGGCTTCACTTTCTCCTTTCATGTCTGTGGTCACATACCTACCAACAACAGGTTTTCTCGTTCTGCATCAGGAAGTGTCCTGGCCCCCAGGCACGGTGCATTTCCACACAGCACACCATGGTGCCAACCAGATCTAGCAGAGGACAAACATGGGCAGGCCCAGAGCAGCAAGAACATGTAAAGGACTTGAGAAGAGCCAAGAGTCTCTGACTTTGAAGATGCAGATCAATAACCATCCCCTTCAGTCACCCTCAGACAGCAACGTTTGGGTATCTCTGGCCTCTGGTACTTAGCACTGCCATGCAGAAATGTGCCAGGGCAAGCAGCCTGCAGCACTCAGCAAGGAGGAAGACCAGGGGCACAGATGTACTTCTCTGCCCTTAGCGGTCCCTTGAATATAGGGAGGGAACTTCCTCCTCGTGCTCTGCATGCTCAGAGATAGAAGAGAGCTGAGGGCAGAGAGGCTGAGAAAGCTCAGCACCAGCCAAGGGGGGGTGTAGGGGCTGTGGCCTTCATCCAATTTGGCGTAAGCCAACAGGAGTGAAAGAGCAGCCCTACCAGTAAAATTTAAATTGTAATTCCCTAAAGGCCACTTCTGGAAAGACATGAAAAACAGAGCATGGAGAGCCGCTCTGCACAACTTGCTGCAAAAGCAGGGAAGAAAGAGAGCTCCTCAGCAAGCTGTGCCTCTGAATAGCAGAGTTCCCACAGTGCAGAGTGACCCCACCAGCTTTCCTTCTTTCAGTGGATAAGAAACCTCTCACATGGGGAAGACAAACATGGCAGCTGACTGGCACAGCTGAAACAGCCCCAGCACTGCCCCAACTGTGGCTGGACCTTGGTCCACAAGCCCAGCTCACCAAGGGCTACAGCTCTACAGCTGTGGTGACAGCAGGGCTCTGCTGTCCTGACCACCCCAGGCTACATGGGAAGGCCCCAGCAGAGCCAGCCAGAACCCAGCATTACAGTTAAATGTTATGGGAGCAGGGGCTGGAGGTCAGGCGAGGGCAAGTGTTGACTCCCTGGCAACAAACGCTGTGGCAGCAGCGTCCCTGTCCGAAACCCTCAGCCCTGCCAACTCCCACCAGCGCCCTGCCCTAGTGCAGGGACTGCATGCTGGGACATGTAGAGCTCCCATCAGGGCCCTGCCACACAGTCACGCCGAGACCCGCACCATGGGAACTGCTGCTGTGAAACAAGGCGGTGACCAGGCTTTGCAGGATGACCTCATTCTCCTGGTCCTCAACCTAAAGCCCAGCCCTGTCAAAGGCAACCCTAGCACTATCACATTGGGAGTATTCTTCTGTGTCACCTGCCGGACCTTGTTCACCTCCTCATGTTACCAAGCCTGCCAAGACACTGCTTCGTGTCAGGGTTCAAGCCTGCTACACTCTCCACAATTTCCCAACTTTCCCTCTTTGCTGATGCCAACGGACACGATTCAGGGAGAGGGCAGGTCTGGAAGCAGATCTCTGCTTGTCTGATGTTTTTAAAAAGGCAGTGAGTGGAAATGACTTTTAAAATTTAAATTTAGAGCACAACATTCCTCTACCATACACTTTCCACAGCAGCTGCAAATTCCACACTCCTTCTTTCAAAGAAAAATAATAAAAGGAGTATGGAAACCGCGGAGGCAAGCGCCTACCCCTCGTACTGATGGATCCTGTTCACGGGTGGGTTGTGAGCAAGCCCACCTCCCCAGCACCCACCGCGCAGCCATTCCCTCTGCCTTCCCCAACAGGCCACCTTTCCAAAAATGACACCCGGGCTGCCGAGCGCACGCCGCCTGCGTGATTTCTGTACAAAACCCGCAAGACGCTTGAAAACCTCGCTAGGTCGGCAGCTGCTGGTTTCGGGTGCGTGACTGTCCCGGACGGGCCCTTCCGCCCGCGGCCGGCTGTCACCAGAGGGCGGCGGATGCCGGGGTTCACATCCGCCCCGGCGCCCACCCCGCAGCCCCACGCCGGGCCTGGGAAGGGACCCCCGGGGCAGGTGCCATCCGAGCCGCGCCCCCCGCGCCCCCGGGGAACCCGGCCCCACCGCCGCGGGCTGTCCTGGGGGACAGCCCACCACGTCCCACTGGGTTGGAGCTGATGCCCGCGGGAGGAAAAAGAAGAGGGGGAGGCCCCACCGTGCAGGCAGAGCCGCGGACAGGCTGTCCCTGCCCATGTCGCAGCGCAGAGGACGTGGCCCTGGTGGGCGAGACCAGGGGCAGCGCAGCCTCCCTGAGCTGCCGGGGCATTGGGAGCCAGGATCGGGGACACCCTGCAGCACAGCCTGCACCCCGCTTCGGTCTCTCCCGCCCTCTCCCACACCTGCCTCTGCCAGACACAGCCCTCCCGAAGCCTCGGTTCCCCCGGGCACCCCCCCATCCTCAAAGTCGCTCTGCGATCACACCGCCGCCTCCCCCCAACCCCTTCCCGGCGCCTCCTGCCACAGCCTCCGCCGGTGCCAGCCCCTTGCCGGCCCAAGTGCCCCGGCTACAGCTTCCCACCCCAGTCACAATCCCCCAAATTCACAAACCCCCATCCCGCTTATGATCTCTCCAGCTCAGAGATCCCCATCTTGGTCACGGTCCCCCCACTGCTCATAGTCCCCCATTCCGTTTACGGCCTCCCTCACACTACCCGATCACGGCCCCTCCTGGTCGCGCCTCCCCCAGCTCCCGCTCGCCCCTGCGGTCTGGGCCCCCGGTCCCAACGGCCCCCCCGAACCTTCTGGANCGCCCCCTCCGCCGCTGCCGCCGCGGCCCCGACTGTGCGCGGCTCCTCCGCTCCTTCCGGGTGCCGCTGGAGACACGCCCTCCGCACCCGCCTCCCGCGCGCTGATTGGTTTACTGGGCGGGGCAGGGCGCGGGGCGGGGCGAGCCGCGGGGCCGCGCGGCCAATGGACAGTGAAACACCGCGCCTAGACCCCGCCCACAGCCCGCCCCCTCCACGTGCGGGAGTGTGATGACAGCGGGGAAGGGGCGGGCCCAGGCGGGACGGCTCCCCATTGGCCGTCGGCGGCGATGGGGGCGGGGCCTGACTCGGCGCGGGGCGGGCCTGCCGCCCCCCGACCCTGCGGGCTGAGGGGGGACCCCCGGCGGGCGGCGGGGCTGGGACACAGCCCCACGGGCACGGGATGTCCCAGCGGCGGGCACGGCCCCACGGGCGCGGGATGTCCCACCCACGGCCACGGCCCCACGAGAACGGTGGGTCCCACCCGACAGGCACGGCAGGGCCCCGCGGGCACGACGTGTCCCATCCCACCGGCAG
The DNA here is from genome assembly GCA_013400675.1 of Oxylabes madagascariensis. NCBI lineage: Eukaryota > Metazoa > Chordata > Aves > Passeriformes > Timaliidae > Oxylabes > Oxylabes madagascariensis. Next base: position 33,230 of record VYZR01110806.1, on the reverse strand, counting down.
CCGTTTCATCCCTGACGCGTGTCCCACCCCGCGCACACACCCACGGCACAGCATGTCCCAACCCCACAGTTACCCTCTGCCCGGCCCCACGAGTGCGACGTGTGCCAGCCCCAGAGACAGCCCGCCCTGGCCCCAGGGGCATAGCCTCCCCCAGGTGAGACCCCCGCGTGAGGCGTCCCTTGCCTCATGTCCCGAGTGGGCTCACCCTGTGTTCCCCACTCCCCAGGTGGTGCTGGTGCGCCGCAGGCCGGGCCTGCCATCCACCCACACCGCCGGCCTGGGAACTAGTGGTGCCGGCCTGTGCCAGAGCCCACCGTGGGTGCCGGACCCGAGGGCGGGATATGGCTGCTCAGAGATACCGAAACACCCAGCAGCCATGGAGCACCTGGGCACTGCCACCCACCTGTGGGGACACCAGCAGGACCCACTGCCCCGAGGGGAAGCAGCCCACGGCTCACCAGCCTGACCACAGGCCATTCAGGCCAGGGAAGAGATGCCTTGACTTCATGAATTTTGGGCAAAGCTTGGTAAAGATCAGTCCCCCAACTGACTCACCTCACTCCTCAGAGAGCTGCAGCTGCAACACCACTCTAAAAATAGTGGGGACCAGTATTGTCAAATGATAAATATAACAAAGATCTCGTCTTCTGACTGTTAGCACACAGTGAGCTGGATGTGAACCTGCCTTGCACTGGCTGCTGAGTCCCAACACTCCCCTCGCCTTGCTGCTGATCCTGGGGCATTATTTTTGGAGGTGCTGTCATGGATAAAGCTGTGCTGGTGCTGTCTGGGAATAGCCATGAGTGGGACAGATAGTCCTCTGACAGCCGTGCCCTGCACGTGCCTCTCTGCAGGGAGAAATGGCAGTTCAGTGTCCTTTGGACAGCTATGTGGCCATTGAGCAGCTGCCAACACAGAACCTCATCTACTCCTGGGGCCTCAGATTGCTGCTCTAGGAGATTTCTTGCTGAATAACCCCTGGCTGTCCCCAGATTCAGCTTGTGGGCCACTAAAGAGTATTTAATGTATGGAACATTTTAATTTCTGAATGTAATGACAAGAACATGCGATCCACCAGTGTTTCTGGTGACTTAGGAGCCACTGCCTCAAACTTCATTTGTGCAGGTGCTAGTGTGAGGAAGAGCCAAGGAAGCTGAATTCCTCCACGTGCTTGCTTGCCCTTCACAGTGCAGGTTTTCTACAGATTTCCAGGGCAAAATTTAGCTTATCTGCCTTTTGACCCTGCAATGTCAACTCTGCCGAGCTGGCAAGAAGCTCTGGAGTTCAACCAGAAAGGCAGCAGAGGCCATGGAAAACAGGGATGGGCTGAAAAAGGCTCAGACCCCATCACACAGCTGCTTTCACAGACTGTTTTCCAGCGTGAACTGGTTGAAATGAGTTCACAGTTAAAAAATGGTTAATGAACCTTTATTGGCTTGAACAGGAACTCAACTGGAACAACTTCAGCTGAACCCACTGTGGAGCTGAATCAAAAAAATTTGCTGGTTCAGCTCCTTGGCTGGGGAGAAATATGGGCTTCTTTGTCCTTGACAAGAATAATACATTTCTGTTTATTGTGTAGGCAGTGAAGGATTAATAATATCCTAAGTTATTTACCTCCTGCTTCTGAGTGCTAAGGGTTTGTGAGCGATGTCCCTGCTGAGCACACTGTCCCTTAGCAACCTTCCCTGATTTTTGAAACATGTTCTCTCTGTAGAAGCAGGATTAAGGAGCAAGACATAAAAGTCCCTTTTAGCAGTCTGATGGGGTGAGGCTGCTCCCACTGCTCTTCCCATGGAACAGAACCTCAGCTATGGCCATTTGACGGGCACAGTAAGACAAGCTGTGGTGGTTCGGAGAGCATCTGGAAAAACTTCCAGAGGCTTGGGAGGGTTGGGGATGGGGCAGATTTACTACACACAAGCTATACTACTTCTTTGCAGAGGGCAGCCCACCCTAGGCCTTGTCACTAGGCTTCATCTATTCCTTATACACCCTAGGGGCTTGAAAAGGGCTTTACAAAAGTTGGTGAAGGCAAGCAAGGGGTTTAAGCACATTAGGCACGGCTCTGCACCATGGCTGACCACTTTCCAGAGACTCACCTGCCAGGAGGGCCAGTAGAAGGGTGTTTCCCCAGGAAGATGAGGTGTCCCAAGCAGCACATGGTAGAATGACGTCCTTCCATCTTGGGCCTTTCTGCCTGCAGGGCTTCCTTTTGAAGGGTGCCCTGTTGAGGTGACTGAGTGATGGTGAGTTCATCCCTGGGTTAGCTCCCTGCTGGAGGGAGGCAGCCAGTGCTGCCCCAACCTGCCGGTGCTGGGCTTGGGCTGTTCAGCCTGTTTGCCAGGCTGGCTGCTCCCACCGGAAAGGCTGTCAGGTGCCAAGCTCCAGGATGCTGAGGAGCTGACATAAGCAAGGCTCCTGCCCCAGTTTTAATTTAATTTAATGGTTTTCATCATGGAAGAGTGACATCCCCATGCACCCACTCATTTTGTTGGTGTGGGTAGGTTTCGCAACCGCAAAAACACCTTTGTGAAGTACATGGATCATCTCCCAGAGCTGATGGGGCAGGATGTGCCTTCATAGGGGTGATGCTATCCTGCATCACCTGTACGCTCCGCGTGACAGCAAGCTGTGCCATGCTATGCACGCCTGATCCAAGTCCATAGGTAGGTAAAGCAATAAAGGACCCATGTGCAGAAGTGAGCCTGGAAAGACCTGGAGTCCTGCCAGGGAGAGATTGTAGTGAATTTTAAAAGGACCTTGGAGGAAGCTGGTGGAAATCAGCTGTCACATTGCTTGGAGGCCCCTGGCAAGTGGTGCCAGGTTGGGTGGGGTGTGGAGCAGTGGCAGAGCTGGACCAGGCACCATGTGGTGACTCATGGCCTCATCCCAGCTGGCAGAGGAGCTGGAGAAAGCCCAAGGGGCAGGTGTACTAGAGGAGCATTGGGTGACACTTCCATTCTTAATGGTGTGTTGCCACAAAAAAGCTTGTGGTTTTGTATCTCTCACAGCCCCAGTCCTAGGCATGCAGAACAGACTGTATTTCCTGCAGCGCTGCCTCCAGGGGTTTTCATGCTTCTTGTCCTCCTTGTGTCTCGCATCTAGAGGAGACAGAGGCCAAAGCCTGTCCCTCTTTCCCTGAGACGGTCACAAGGAGAGGATGCACTGCAGTGCCCCGAGTCCTGTGCTGGAGCTAGGGAATGTTCCCGGGGGAGTGTGAACCAGTGCTGCAGGACCTTTCTCTTGCTGGAAACTGTTCCCATGATGTGCTTGGTTTACCTGTTTGACCAAAATGGCTGTAAAACTGGAGATAGAAATCAAACTTGGAGAGTTTCCTGCTGGAGGAGTCCTACTCCTCTCAGGGGTAGGGGTGGCATTCTCTTTTGGCACTGTGGGAATCCCTTCTGGTACAGCTCCAAGCAGGGCTTGGGATCACAACAGAGCTAAAGTCGCTGTGGTACGCTGACTGAGTCCCAGTGCCCACCAAAGCCTCATCCTAAACTGGACGTGTCTGACAGAATTCAGAGTCTTGATGGGAAAGGGAGAAGTGAGAACGATGGATCTGATATCACTTTAACCAGCACTGGGTGGCCAGGCAGGGCTGCTCTTTTCCTCCCATACCCACACCACACTCATAGTTCCAGTGTTGTCTCTCCCATCAGCTGTCTCCCAGCACTTTTGAAGAGGAGGGCAGCATTGTGATCCCCAAGGGACCATGGTGGGCCTTAGGAACCAAGGAGCAAAGGCTGGATGATCTGAAGCCTGATGCAGGTCATTAACCCAGCGCTAGGGCCACCAGACTTCACTGTTGCTTTGTGTCTGAGACACATTTGGGACTTCCCAGAATTGAACAGGGGTCTTGGCTATGTGCAAAACTCCAGAGATCCATCCTGGAGATGCTGGCAGACTGTATTCTGAGGGATGAGGGCTGTTGGCTACAGCTTGGCAGGCTGAGGATGCTCAGCAAGAATATTTTCTCTGCAGCCCAGGGCAGGGATCTCCAGGCCTGGGGATTTGAAGTACAAAGCCATAGCAAATATGGTGTTGGTTACACCTGGCTCTGAGCAGAAGGTCAGACTGGGGGTGTTCCCTGCCTGTCCCTGCCACCCTATATCCAAGGCTGGAACAACACCTAGGGACCGCATATGCCTGTTCAGCACCAGGGAAACAATCCCTGCTCTCTTTTCACTGTTGGAAATGTACAGCTCCAACTGCTGCCACTTCACCCCTCGGGGTCACCCATTGTCCCAGACAGGTCGACTTCACTTAATGGCCCTCTGCCCTGACCTGCAGCTGGGGAGCTGGGGGATGGGCTCGCTGTGGATTTAAGGTGGCATCAGGGACTCGCTCTGAGGAGGATGCCGGTGATCTGGGCGGGCCCCGGGAAGAGAAGTGCCTGGCCCCACCACTGGATGTATGAATGGGTCCCTCCCTCGTTGCCGTATTCTTGCCCGAGCCTCTCGCCCTGCAGCTTCCCTGAAGAAATGTTTCCTTTCTTTCATGCTTGCCCTGAAAATAAAATACTAAAAAGGGAAAACCTGAAGGAAGTGATAAACTCTGTTTACCCACGCAGATAGCATCGGCTCCAAAGAGCCGGCCGGTGTGAGCCGTGCCAGGTCTGGTGCATGCCTGGGCTGGCCGAGCTGGGCGGTGACATCTCCGCCTTTCTGCTGCCCCCCGACCGCCCCGTCAGCCCTCGCCGGTGCCAAGCGTGCAAACCAGGCCTGATAGCAGAAGGCAAAGGTCTCCTTGACGTCACCTTGGAGAGGTGGCAGAGCCTGTGGCCACCCAGCAATGCCTCGCAGCACTGCAGACTGCACCAGCACCCGAGGCTGCTCGTTCATTGCTTGCACCTTTTGGACTGTTGGCATTGCTCCCTGGCCATGCTTGGTATTTGGGGCAGACTCTTTCTGCTGAGCCCTGTGACTCGGAGCACTCGCAGAAATCCTGTGCCCCACACAGTGCCAGCACCCTGGGGGGCTGCACCCTCTCTTCCAGCTTCCAGGCATTTCCCCGAGGACTCGGCTGCTGGACGACGAAACTAAGATCTGCTCAGACATGGGAATTTTGAACCCCGAGGTGTGGGGGAAGACGACTTCATGGAGGGACAACAAAGTCCCTTACCTGCTCAGCAGGGAGTTTCTGAACCCTATGGGCTTCATCTGGAATCTGGGATATTCCAGGATATATACTGAGGGTATATCCCCATTTAGGTCACTGAAAATGTGGGATAATGGAATATCTTTGGGCGTCCGTACGGAGACGTCCTGTGCCAGGCTCGGTCAGTGGATGCTGCCTGTTGGCACAAGGTGGCAGCCCAGCCTAGCTTATTTCCAGCGGCACTTCGGCCCTGCCATGACCTGCCCCTGTCTCCCAAATCTGGGGTGCGTGTCCCCCACGGGATGCTGCCCTCACCCTGCCAGGGGTCAGAATTACAGGAGGGACAAGACCTGCTGCGCGGGGCAGCCCTGCCCATGGGTACACAGGAGTTGCATTCTGGCTTTCCCGTACCTTCCCTCAGTGAGGGGATGTGGGGACAAGGGACATGCTGGTGGGCAACAGTCCTTCAGCTCCTGGACTAGAGAGGGCTTGGGGTGAGGCCACACCAGGTACACAGTTGCTACCAGAATCTTCTTTCAGGGGTTTTCTGAGCAAGAAGGAGCAATGTAAAAATGGGGGAAATTAGCCAGCACAGCGAAAGGTAATGCTGGGTTCTTCTCTGCCCTCGTGGGAGAGCAGGGACACCCTAGAGTTTGTGATAACCAATCTCCCGTGAGGATATTACAGTGCATTTAAAGTGTTCATGGACTTCTCACCCTGATGTGCCCATGCACTTCCAGTAAAGGGATGGAGAGATTTCTTACAAAGTCTGTATGCTGTGGAGACTCCATTGTTTTGCCACGAGTTCTTACCTCTTGGTGTCCACTATATTTCCATATCCTATTGCTTCCCTCTAAATATGGCAGGTTGGAGGCTGGTTTGTGCCTGAAATTCCCTGTGAATATGTTCAATGATACAGCTGTGAGGAGCCATGGCAGGTTCCCATTTCTTCCCTCCATCCATGCTTGCCCTGCAGGGGCATTTTTTTAAGAACAAGAAGAGCTGTGAAGTTTCTGACATGAGATTGTTCAGGGGATCTCCCTGATGGTGCCTGGCTCAGTTTTGGGGTTTATGCATGTCTCTGGAGCAGCCAAAGATGTTTGTGCATGTATTTCTGGACTGACTCTGTTTTGATGTGCATCCTTTCACCTTTTTGTTTGCTCCTCTGTAAGTGGGACATGTGAGAATGCTGTTGATGTGACAAACCTTGTTAGAGGCCTTCTTAGAGACCCAGTTACATTTCCTTTGGGTTTACAATCAAATCTCATGCCAGACCTGTTTATGCCTTGTTTTCATCATCACCTGAGCCTTGACTTCCTAAGGCTGAGAGCTGAGCACCCCCAACCCTTCCTGTCTTTGGAGAGGCTCCACTTTCTGGGTGCTACACCTTTACTTTAAAAACCCTTTTTTCATAGGAGCTGCCCCTAGCTTCTGTAGAAAACTATGGCAGAAATATGTCTCTCTGAGTAGTTGGTCTTCCCTTCTGCACATCTTAAGCTCATCTGCATCTACATTTATAGAGGAAACCAGGTCAGAAGGAGACCATAGAGCCATGGGTCAGATCTGAGTAACCTGGTCCAGTGGAAGGTGATACTGACTGTGGCAGGGGGATTGGAATCATATGATCTTTCAGGTCCCTTCTGACCCAATCCATTCTGTGATTTTATGAGGGTGGGACTGCCAGCATTATCAGGGTGGGCTGGGCAGCACCAGCAAGCTGCTGGACTTCCAGAGTGCCTGTGAGCATCCAGAAAATTCCTGTCTGAGCATCTACCTACAGACAACTGCTCAGTGTACTCAGAGTTGCAAACACACCCAGCACCACAGCATGGGCATCGCTATACTCAGGGGGCAGCACATGGTGGAGAGGACAAACATCCCTGCCCCAAATCACAGCTGCTCATTGCCTGTCACCTCTGCTGCACTGGGCTGGGACCCTTCCTGAGGTTTCAGCATGCTGCATGTAGGCAGGCTGGGAGCTGCTGGCTCCAGCTGGTTTGCTGGACAGAGAAATGCCCACACTGGCTGCTATTTCTGCCTTAGCTTTTCTCATTTGGGAACAAACTGCTCTTAAACTGTGTCTTTTCAGCTCCCAGTGCCTTGCTCTGCCCCTCATGCCTGTCCTTCATTTCAGTGAATGCACTCAATCCCTCACCAGGCTCTTGGGAGGATTGAGAATTAAACGATGCAAAAATCCCTGCCAGCTGCCCGCGTGGGGCTCTCGGATGAGTCTCACCAGCTCAGCGCGGGCGGGTGCACAAGAAACGAGGTCACAGCCACGGAGGATGCAGGAGCCATGGCCCCTGGCTCGAAGCCATGGCTGTTCCTGTCCCAGGTGCACCTGCCAGGGTGCAGATCCCTGGCACTGTGCTGGAGAGGGGGCCCTCACACCCATGGGCTTTGCATTACATTGTTGGAGGATGCTGCAGCCATGCTGGCAGTGACTGCAATGCTTGGGAAGTGTTTTCAGGCTCTCTGAAGAGATTTTCAGACTGGAGGACCTACCTTTCACACTTAGATCTGTAAAAGTAAAAAGCCAGGGAAAAAAAAGCTCCCCTAGCAGAGCTGGTTTGATTTTAGTTCAGAGAGAAAAAAATATTACACCCCGTATGTGATGTAGTGCTGATAAAACATAGAATCACAGAATAAACTGAGTTGGGAACCACAAGGATCCACAAGGATCATCAAGTCCAGCTCCTGGCCCTGCACAGGACACCCCTAAGAGTCATATTATATGCCTGGGGGCATTGTCCAAATGCTTCTTGAACCCAGACAGGTTTGGTGCTGTAACCACTTCCCTGAGGAGCCTGTTCCAGGGCCCAACCATCCTGTGTGTGAAGAACCTTTTACTAATATCCAATGTAAACCTCTCCTAACACAACTTAAGGCCTTTGGGCCTGTCACTGGTCGCCATAGGATGATGATCACTCAAGTGACAGGTCAGATCATCTTATACTGTTAAGTGTGTCCTTTGTTCACCATTTCAGGCTGTGGAAGCCTAAAGGCATATACAGCATAGTTCTCATCAGCAAAGCTTTCTGGTGTGCCAAATGGAAATGCCAAAGGGCCAGGGGAGGAAGAGATCACAGCTCTCTTGTTTGAAGTACAGGTGGCTGCACTGCAGTGGGAGGCACTAGGCCACTTTTGGGGTACCCATCCCCAGGCTGTGCTCTCCAAACCTGCTCCACAGGGACAAACTTTTCAGGAGCTGGCTTTTTTCTCACCTCTGCTCACTGCAGCTGGTGTAAACATACAGGGGAGCAGAGGGGTGCAAGTATCTCTCATAAAAAATGTTGCTCAAAGGCCTTGCATCCACTTTGATGCTGAATGGGTGAGGGAAGGAAAGAGGATAATGTTCATGAATTAAAGTTACAGCTCTTTCCTCTGCTACTAATCCCCATTCAGATTTAATCAGAAAAAGAGTCCTCGTAGTCTGAGCTATTGCAGCAACAGCCTGCTCCAGAGGGGCTGTGCCTCAGCAGCTGTTCCAGCTCACAATGAAAAGAAAAACAGTTTTGAGAGGTTGTGATCTGAAACACAGCAGCAGGTACAGACAACACCAGAGGGCTTTGAGAAAAATGTCAGCACGCGACATGGATCTGTGCCTGGTAGCTGAGCTAACCAGTCAGGTTACACTTTGGGAGTGATGCAAGAGGAGTGTGGAGGGATGCTGGAAACCTCAAAGATGACAGGCAGGCAGTGGAGAACTGGGAGAGCTGGACGAAAAACACAGGAGATTCATGTGGTTTCTCTTTAGGACTGTGTCAGCCAGATGGATCCAACATTTGGCAGGGAAAAGATACTTTGCCACGGAGTTCAGAATAGCTCAGATGGAAATTTTGAACAGATCCGTTCATGTGAGGGAAGAGGGAAAGAGTAGTGGTGTTCTGCAGGAAGGCTCTGCAAGACCTGGGTCAGGAGGACATAGTTTGAAGTTGACATATTGGTTATGGCCTGAAAAATTGGCAGGATAATAATTCGGCACCATGGAAGGACTTCATGAATATGAAGAGCTGTGCTCTAGCTGAGTTGAACTTGAGGTCATAGCATGCATCTATGAGAAAAAAATTGTAGGAATCAAGGTTTGTTTTGGACAAAGAAATCTTGGTCTGGGACAAAAAGAAATCATGATGCTGTATGAAGTGGTGCCTATATTCAGAGGTAAAGCATTAGATTAATCTCATCTGACATTTGCCCACCTCTGTGCTAAGGTCCCTGGGCTTCCTTAATGGTCAGCGAAGAAAAAGAGGTATTTTCAGGCCATATAACCTAGTTTGAATATTCTCGTTAGGGTGCAGAGAACTGTTATCAAAAAGTGCTTGCACAGATTATAAAGAGGGACACAATGGGAAGAGCTCAGAGGCAGACACTGGACTGCAGACACCTGCATTTGCAAAGCTAAATCCTGACTGAGAGGGAATCTCTAAGAAGTCTAGGGCCATTCCTGCTCCAAAGGACACTGAGGGAATGAGCAATGAGGACACAAAACATAGAATTTGAAGGAAAACAGTGTCTCCAGGAAAAAAGTGTGGTCAATGACCCAGAGGCAACAAATCAGAGGACAAAGTATCTGCTCACCCTATAACACTGCAGCAGAAATGCTGCAGGACAAAGACAGGGCTAGAAAATGTTCTCAGGACCTTTGCCAAGGAACAGAGCAGTTCACAAAATCGCTGAATTGCATAATATGCTGAGTTAGAAGGGACCCACAAGGATCATTGAGTCCAACACTTAGCCCTGCACGGGACACCCCAAGAGTCACACCATATGCCTGAGAGCATTGCCCAAAATTATACAGGTTTGCACAACCTCAATGTCAGGATAAATAAAGCCAGCTCTCCTGCTTTTGCTCCATGGCCAAGGCACTGGCATAGCCCACACCTGCTAAACAGCAAAAGCTGCCTGAGTGGTGCTATAAGCCCTCAAAAATGTAGAATTTAGGAGGCTGAGAGCATCCAAAGCTGATGGCTTTGGAATAAGGTGCAAGGACGAGTTTTGAGAAACCCCTGTGTGCAGAGGGGAAGTCCTTTGTCTTCTCTTGATTCTGTGGGAGAACTGCCAGCTTCCAGCTGTGCTGCTTGCTTGGCTTTTGGCCAAGACTCTGGAGTGCATAACAGCTCCCCTTTCCTTGCTGCTGGGAGGGGCTCCTGGTTTGGCTGATGGTGCAACACAGACCTAAAGCTCTAGGAAAAGCTCTGTCCTTCCTTACAGAAAGATAAGACATGGTGCAGATGCCAGCTCCCCCATCCCCACATTCAGATGTAATTAGTACTAAAACTTAGTGTCTCTGGGGTTGGGTTCAGAACATCCTGCAGTAATATGTTTCAGTCTGTGAAAACTTATTGTGCCAGCATGGAACTGGTGAGGCCATAGGGAGAAACTTGCACTAAATGACACCAGAACTGGGCAGTTTTCTGGCAAATCCTCTAATTACAAGCAACCCCCAAGAAACAAATTAAGTTCAACCTACGAGGCTCCTGGATACCTCCAGCCACCCAAACCTCCAGATCCTGCAGGATTACATGCCGTTTATTGCTGCTTGGTGTTGTCTTAGCAGATCTTTGAACAAAAAAGCAGAACTTGGGCTTACTTGGTAGTTTGATGGGAGGCCTCTAGAGAAAATAGTCTACCTCATGGGAAAGTGTATTTAGATAGGGATGCTTTTCTTCTACATTTATGTTGTCTCTGTAGGATATCTTAATACCAGAATATCAGGTTTTTTTGCAGTCAGGCTTGTGATGGATAGTGCCTGCTGCCATCAGCCTCAGGAACTGGGTTTCCCTCTATGGATGTGGCAGCCAAGGCTTGACTTTAAGGAGCTTCTGAATGCACCAGTGTCACTATACAGGAACAGGAGGTGATAGCTGGCTGGATGAAAGCTGCAGACTAGAGAGGAACTGCTAGGTATGGAAAGAGGCAGACAAAGGATAAAAATCCTGTGATAGAAGCAAAAAATGCTTTACCTGACATCTTTGTGAGACATCAGCATTTTTGTATGACACAAATATTCCATGGTAGATAAATGGCTGACAATTAAGGATAAAAAGGCAGGGAAAAATTATGGTATCTGACTAAAATTTCCTGCATTTTGGTTGCTGACTTTTCTTAGATTTGTGTAGTTGCAAGTCACCATTTTTCCAAGCAGAATTTTCTGTGTTAATGCATGTAGCTCTGAACATGAAAGCAAACAGCATTTGGAAGCAAGCTACTTGTAACAAGTGCCATTAAGAATTTCAATCTGTAAACCACAAAATGATCCTTAGCACAGATGAACGACTCAGCCAATCTGTTTCTTTCTGACCCACTAAGCATGCCAATGACACTATGTTTCTTTTTCCTGGTTGGGGGTCTTGCTGCTTACTTCGACTTTAGGAGCAGGCTCTAATCAGCATGTCCATAATGGAGAGATGGCAGGAGGACTCCCTCAACCACAGGCAGTACCCAGGCCACACAGGCAATATCATACTAAAGGTAACCTGTGTAAAGTGAAGCCATTCACAGAACCACAGAATCCAGACAAGCCTAATGCTATGGGCAGGAACACCTTCCACCAGACCAGGCTGCTCAGAGCTCCATCCAATCTAGCCTTGAGCACTTCCAGGGATGGGACATCCATAATTTCCCTAAGCAACCAGTGCCAGGGCCTCACCACCCTCACAGTAAAGAATTTCTTTATAATATCTAATCTAAACTCACCCTCTTTCAATTTGAAGCCATTCCTCTTTGTCCTGTCACTGCCTGCCCTTGCAAAAAATACCTCTCCATTGTTCTCGTTGGCTCGCTTAAGGTACTTGAAGGCCTCAGTAAGGTCACCCCTAAGCCTTTTCTTTTCCAGGCTAAACAATTCCAGCTCTCTCAGCCTTTCCTCACAGCAGAGGTGCTCCATCTCTCTGATCATCTTGGTGGCTTCCTCTGGGCTCACTCCAGCAGGTCCCTGTCCTTCCCGTACTGGGACCCCAGCTCTGGATGCAGAGCTCCAGCTGGGTCTCACCAGAGCAGAGCAGAGGGGCAGAATCCCCTCCCTCCCCTGCTGCCCACGGGGCTCTGGATGCAGCCCAGGACACGTTTGGCTCTCTGGGCTGGGAGTGCCATGGCCAGGGCATGTCCAGCCTCTCACCCAGCAGCACCCCTAAGTCCTTCTGGGCAGGGCTGTTCTCTGTTCATTCCACAGCCGGTGCTGATTCCTCGAGCTCTGGCAGCATTTAGTCTCCCATTGGCAATGGAAACAGCCTTGATAATGACTACAAATCCTAAAGCTAAATAATATAAAATATAAAATCTAACAATTTAGAGACAGGCTCTCTAGGGAAGGGCAATGGCATATGCAAACAGTTACCTAATCATAGTCTAATTACCCAACTGGAATTTGGCCAGGATGCTGAGACTAAGAGCAGTACCGTATGGAAAGGGTTCTAGGGTCTCTGTTGAGTACACACACTTGGGATCTTGGCTCTGTACACTTAGCAGAAATTGGAGAGGACAGAGAGCATGCCTGGTACTGCCAAAAAACCACTCTGGGCTAAGCAAATGATATTGCAGGTAGGTTACTTCTTCAAAGCCTCATACTTCTAGAAGTTAGACAGCCAAGTCTGCCTTCCAGCAGCTCTTATACACCCCAACAATTAACAGGCAGGGGCAGCCTTGGTTCAGATGGTGAATCCTGGCTTAACCTCCTGCTGGGTATCCCTGTCATGATCCTATCGAATTACATTGATGGATGTCACTACAGACTATGCGGTTTCAGTGCCCAGATTTGAGAAACTTCACAGTTGGGGAGAGTGAACAGCATCTCAGCAGACTAGGAAAGTTTGTTTCCCATAGGTGATGGGAGGCTAGACCTGAGCAGCTCTCCAATCCCTCTTACACCACTCTGCTTTCCCCCTCGGCACCTGACCTTATCTTAATGGCATTACTGTGTTGCTGCCTTTTCCTCCAGGATTGTTTTACTTTTGTGTGTGTCCCTTTCCACAGTGAAAATCACTAGTTTCTTGCTCAAGGAAAGACCTGACAAACTCAAGCCAGTTAAAGGCATTTCTTGTGTCCGTGCTCTGACTGTAGGCTCTGAGAGAAGCTTCAGCTGAGCCCTTCTCAGGCAGATGGGAAGAGATGAGGAAGAAGAGAAGCAGGGAGGGAAATTACAGCCCTGCAATCAAACAGGTGTTTTTCAGAGTGGAGATGGAGGTTGAGGGTGTCAGTGGCCGCTGCTCCTTCCCTTTGAGTGGGTTCAGATTCAGACACGTCTCCCAGGTTTGCCGAGGGATGGCTGTGGAGTCATGGTGGACTGCAGAGGCATTGTAGTGAGGCTCAGGGCTGCCCTATCACCCCACATTTATAATCCAGCAACCAGGGACTGCTCACCCTTCAGCTTTCACAGCTTCCTGCCAAGGCAAACGACAACCATGGCAGGATCCTTGCAGACCTCTTATCACAGTGCCAATGTTTAAACACCCTATCTGTCCCAGGCTGTTTCCCTCCAATCTTTGCTGATTTTCCTAAGCAACTTTTTGTAACCAGCTGCGCTGGATTTCCATGAGTGTAGAGCAAAGGCTAATTGACCTTGTTTGTTGTTTTATGATAGAAAAGAAAGTTGGAAGAGCAGTATTTTCCTCTTTTTTTTTTTTTTTTTTTTTTTTTTTTTTTTTTTTTTTTTTTTTTTTT
>VYZR01110796.1:6467-28077 GCA_013400675.1 Oxylabes madagascariensis | reverse complement strand
AAGATCATTGAATCCAACCAATTTTGCTGCTATATTCTCCATTTTACAGATGGCAATTGGAGATTTATGACAATTGAGCATGCCATTGATTTTTGCCCAAGTGGCACAGGGAATACCTGTGCTGGATTACAGTGCTGATTGCAGGGGTGTTACACTCATGCCAGCACCCACCAGTCTACAGGATGTTGTTGGCTCTAAGAAAATCCTCAGGAAGCAGCACATTCAGTCTGCATGTCACCATAAAACATATTGGACCCAGATGAGTGGAGCTTTGCTAAGTCCTCATTCCTCCCCACTGTGACAGCAAGTGGAAGGCAGAGAAGGGAATGGGGAGTCAGCCCTGAGATGGGAGGAGGAAAAGGAGGCTCTGCAGGTTATTATTGTTCTAGTAATTAGAGCTATAGGAATGCCCATTATTGTTAGGATGCTTACACAGAAGCTGTTTGTACTCCACAAACTCCCTAGGTACTCAGGCTGGATTTACCTAGTGCAAGGTAATTTGTAACCCTGTTGTCTGTATATTTACTTTGGGCCGTGCACACTGTAAATGGGAGTGAAAAATCTCAGGGATGGGGGGAGACGAAGGAGGAAGGACTCTTTGCCTTGATGAATTGAAGTGTTGTTTGAAAGAGGCAGACAGGATTCCCGATATTGCTTCGAGTTTGGAGGCTGGGAGGGGGGAAGGGAAAAGGACAAGTCCTTTAATGAGAAAGGGTTGAGGTTTTTTCCTTTTTTTTTTTTTTTTCTCCCTAGCAATTTTAATTATCACTAAAACCTCCAGCCCATTCAGGCTCTTGAGAATACAGTTGGGCTCTCAGCTGAGGTCTGCATTTATTAGAGTCCCCCGGTTGGGCTGGGAATGCGGGCCGGTTTCTGTAGTGGTGTCACCGCCGGTGTTACGGGTCTCCTGGTTCTCACATTACGCACCACGGACTCCACCACTCCGCATTAGCGAGGCCCAATTAAACCAAGCAGTTGATTAAACAAGCCAATCAGGGTAATTAGTTTAATCAGATTCCCTTGGTAGCCGGCACTGAACCGCTTGTAAAAGGCAGTTAAAGAATGAAGTGCACCTACTTAAGCTCCTATTTTATTTTCCTTTTTTTTTTCTTTTTTTTTTTTTTTTTACGTCTGAGGTAATTAGAATTACCCATGGCGAGCCGAAAATCCAAAGGCCCAAACGGGGAGCGGGGAGGACGATTAATGAAGGCGATGATGTGTGAAGCAAACAGAAAAGAAGACAGGATGTGTGGTAAACAAATGGAGAGGAGGCAGCCCTCTGGGAAGGGCACAATGCGCCGCCTCTCCGCCCGCTCAATGGCCCCGTCTGAAGTGGCCGGAGACGCCAGCGCCTCTCGGCACGTCCATCCTCCCTCTCCCCGGTGCCTTGCTCGGGGAAAGCTGCGGGAAATGGGAGGAATTTTGCAGCTGGGGGCCGTCCGGGCGGCCCCACCGCCGCTTCTTGTTGCGTGGTTTTTGGTGCAGAACCTGAGCGCTGCTCTGGGACAGGAGGCAGCCCCAAGGTCGTGTCCCCAGAGCCTCTCCTCCTCCTCCTCCTCCTCCCAGGAAGGATGGGCACAGGGATGGGACACCCACCCAGCCTCCACCTGGAGGGTCCACCTTCCCGAGGCTGCCTCTCTGCTTCGACAAGGGCTGCACCTCTCATTATGACTGGCTAATTTTACCTGCCTGCCAGGTGTTGCGATTCTGCGCACAAAGCTGAAGTTGAGCATTTTTCAGTGACTTCTGTCTCACTGAACAAAGCCCAGATTTCATGTTCCTCTTTGGGATAAAGCTGTATTTGGTGGGTTCAACTTGTGAGCTGCCCACAATCATCAAGGAAAGGACCCGGGAGATGGGGGTTTTAGTTCTGCTACTGCCACAGACCCATTGTTTTTCCACAGCTGAAGGGGGTGCACAGAGAGGAGCAAAGGATGACATGCAGTGATGCCACTCCAGAACATCCTCCTCCCACTCCAGCAGTGTGGGACATGGAACTTTGGGAGCTTTTTATTTTAATGGTGGTATATTCTTTTTTAATAGTCCCCAGTGATTTTTTTTTCCATCGTATCTAAATGCCTTTTAAACTTGCTTCTTGCACCCACCGCTTCTGCAGCAAAGGGTTCCCCAACTGAACCACGCGTGGGGCAAGGAGCTGTCTCCTTTAGTTTATTCTGATCTGAGCAATTCTTTATCTTTGTCCATACTTCTGCTATATCTTTTTTGAGGTGAACAGAAACAAGCTGCTTCCAGTATTCAAGATGTAGGTACTGTATGGATTTGCACAAATGAATGTCAAATTCAGAAAAATCAGTGGGAACATAACAGAAAGCATCATTAGTCATAATGATGCTTCCTGTTATGTTCCCACTGATTTTTCTGAATTGGATTATACTCTTGACCTCAGTAATCTACTGTAGAAATAAGTTTCACAATTGAGCTCAGCAGTGTGGAAATGCTAACCCTCTGTTAATACTCTCAGAAACTCAGAATAGGGAGGACTCATACTGTCTTTCAGGACCATGGATTATAAACAGTGTGTCACCATAAAGCATCCAAACCTGTCCATTTCATGTGTTTAAGCTCGGGTCATTGTGTTGCAGCATGCTAAATCAGCCCAAGATGCCCCAAATGAGAAATAAAAGAAAGAGTATTACAGTATACCCATAGCCTTGCTCCTTCCCTTGGTCTGCAGAACTCCCTGAGATCATCAATCTTGCAAACACTCTTCTAAATGGATACTTTTCTCAAAGCCCCATCCAACCTAATCTCATTCCTCTTACACCACCACATATTTATGAAGCTTTTACATTATATTTAATGAGTGGCCAGAGCCTATCACCCCTGAAAGGTAATAGGAAAAGCTCTCTGAAACAGGCACTTTCTATTCTCCTAGCTCATTATTTTCTCACAAAATAATTTTCAGAACTATATCAAATACATTACCCAAAGATACTCTTGCAAAGCACTTACAGTAATTACTTTTACTCAGAAGAGATAATTTCCCCAGAAGCTCTTACCTGTCAGGAGAGGAAAACAACCGGGTATCACCAGGCTGACTGTTTGAATCTGAGAAAATTGAATTATTAAATGTTCTAGTCTTTTTTCTACCATGTAAATGTTTGGGGTTTGTGACACTTTTTAAAAACCTTTGTCTCTTTTCGCCCTACTGGTTACTGCCAGGAGGGAAGTGCTTGTAAGGGCTTCCAAGAAGGAAACCTGACCCAGACATGACATAGCCAAACAAATCTATCTTGCACCTTGTGCCTGTTTGTCTCAGAGAGATAAACTGTGTCCGTGCTTCTCCCAAAGGACAGCAGTCAGTCCTTGTCCCTCAGTGGCATGAGCAGTCTGACAGTCTGGTTTTTATGGCGTGGGTCATGAATGGGATTGGTGCTGAACACACAGCAGAGCATCAGGGAACAGTTAAAGATGCAAAACCTCCTGAGGTATGTTTGAGGTGGGTTTGTAGGGCTGTGAATCACAAAGGGAGCCCCAAATCTGAGATATCAGATTAGTTCCTGGAGACAGCCATTCCCAGAACTATGCCTTGGTTTGATTTCAGAGAGCAGCAGCAGTCCAAACCAGCCAGGGAGCAAGCTGACGGCAAGGCAAGGCCTCACAGGCATCTGTTTATCAATGTAGATGCACTCAGACAAAACGTTCAAAGCATGGGATAAAATGTAGATAATCTAGGAAGATGTAAAAATGGGTCACAAGGGAAAGACAAATGGTTTTTTTCCACTGAAATTGATTTACTCTGATCGAGTAGATCTCATCTCTGGATCTTTGGATGTATCTAAAGGTTGTTAATTTTTTTAATGAGCTGGGAAAGTAGAGGGCACTGGTAACACCATGAAAACAGATGACTTCATTAAGAGTTGGCTGAGTCAATGTTTTTTTTCCCCACAGGAGGCCCATAGATTTCATTAGGAAGCAGGAAATGGCTCAGAGAGCAGCTACAAGCTTTTCATTCCAGGTGGAAGGGGAAAGGACCCAGAATGAGTGGTGGACCTGGGGACACAACCACGAAGACCCTGAGACATGGCTGGGGGAGAGGATCACAGGCTGTCACAGCTGACTGAGCTCAGACAAAGTGTCCACGGCCTCGGGCTCACCATTTAAATTATGGAAGTGTGCAGCTCTGACTGCACAGGAGGAATATCCTGGTAAAGCAGGTCTACCAGCAGCAGCTCCTGTGGAGAGGTCTTGCAGACTCCCCTTTACTTGACAGTTTAATATATTTTGCATGTATCTTTCAACATGTAGGTGATATTTGAGTAAAATTTTTTGGATTTACCTTTGAAACTCCTCAGCACTTGGGTGTGTTTGGTGCTGGGATTTTCCCTCAGGTGGTTATAGAAACAGTGCTCAGAAAAGCTCTGAAATTTGAATCCAAGTCCTAGTTCCTTAAACTGTCTCAGTTTAGGTTTTGGTTCTGTGTTTGAAAAAAATTTTAAGTCTCCCATCTCTCTCTTTGAAAACACATATATAATCCTCTGTCCCTGGAACAATGACAAGGGATTGGGAACATCTGCACTGGAATGGCCGTAGCAGGAGTGCTGTACAGTACTGTGTGTCAGCCTGACAAATTCCCATTAATCCCACCACCGTGCTGGGTTTTACCCACACAGAGACAACCCGCCTGTGCGACATCGCCAGCGCGGCACTCCTGACCTCGTCCTTGTAGCCCACAATGTAGACGAGATATCTGTGATGCTGAGAGAATGAAACGCTTCAGTTTTACATGAAAAAAGGGTATTCAGGCTTCCAGGCCCAGGAGTACAAATTATTAATCACTCCTCACAAGGAATCCGCAGATGGATGTTTAGCACTATTCACCACGACATAACTGCAAATCAATTAGTTCATTTTGTCCTACCCTGAGGCTGTCTGGCAGACAATAGCAATGTCTTGTGCAAACGTTTTTATAAAGAAGACACAGGGGGAAGGAACCACAAAGGCCATTGGTTCTAACGAGCAATTAGGAAAGTGTGCAAGGCTCGCTTTCTTTTTTTTCCTTCTTCCCCCTTTCTTTCTTCAATTCATTCCGAGGCTCTAATTCTGAAAATGATGCTTTTCTTCCCCACTTCCTGTTTGTCAAATGAAGTGCTAATCAGCAGCTTACAGCTCTCTAGCCAGCAAGGGGAGGATGAGGTAAGAAGGAGTTGGGAAAAGTGGAGAGCCAGGGAACAATGTGGGGGAAACAATGCTCACTTATGCTCTTCTGGGCAATCAGGGTTGCGTGCAACTCCCAGGAAAAATAACCTGCCCTAAAATACTTGGTGGTGATGCTGAGCGGAAGGAAGCCCCTTGCTCCAGGGAAGGTGGTGAGTGCCACACAAGCGAGTTCCCCACCAAATATGCCTGAAGTGCCTTCCCTTGCTCCCAGAAAGGAAAGGGAGACACCCAAGTCCAGACTGGGGTGATCCCATCTGCCCTTTGGAGGGGATGGATACCCTTCCAGCGCTGACAGCGAGGCCAGGGATCTAGGACTTCTAACACAGACACCTTGTTTAAAATTAGAAGCAGCAAAGCTGGGCTCTGCCAAGCTACCTCCACCTGCAGCTTTACTTGGGAAGAGCTCAGTGAGAAGGGCCCCAGGGTGGCTCCACAGAGGACAGGTCTTGCTCACATACTGCAAGCAGCCCCTGCCTCTTCGATAAAGACAAATGTATAGCAATTAGAATACAGCTCCACAGATTTGCTTTTAAACTTTAAGATGGTTGGACCCACCACAGAATTAAAGGTAGAATTCCTTCAGGAGAGATGACCCACCTGAAGTATTAGTCTTTCCCAAAAGAGCAGCCTTTAGAATTCCTTTCCTTTTGCCTTTAAGGTCCCTCTCTGTCATGGTGCTTGCAAAGTGCTCCCAACAGCAGAGAGCATTCTCTGCCTCTGGGAACAAACCTCCCCAACTGCCTGTGTCCTTGTTTCTCTACTCTCTTACACTTTGTCTGCCTGAGCCCTGAATTTCAGGAGCTGTGGGGGTCCGTGGCAGCTTAC
The DNA here is from genome assembly GCA_013400675.1 of Oxylabes madagascariensis. Lineage (NCBI taxonomy): Eukaryota > Metazoa > Chordata > Aves > Passeriformes > Timaliidae > Oxylabes > Oxylabes madagascariensis. Next base: position 22,071 of record VYZR01110796.1, on the reverse strand, counting down.
AGCACCTAAACAACTGGGGTGAACCTTGAATGAGACATTATTGCAGTATAAATCTCTGGAATAGTGTGGCTGGGCAATAGTGATAGACTCTGAGTGCCAGGGGGTGGCTGTGAAGGGGATGCAATCAGATATTCACGAGCACTGCATCATAAAACTTTCATATTTACTTGTGTGCCGCCAATCATATTTTTCTTCTTGCTTTCCATTCCTTTCCATTCATTTGGGGGATGAGAGGGATTTTCCGTACACAACCAGTTAAGCCCATGCAAATATTATTTGCGTGAAGTTTGAGCAATATATGCAGCCATCTGGAAAGTCTGTTTGAGTCCAATCCCCACTGGCATCACCTTGCTCTGAAGGTGTACGTGCTCCTCATGTGGCTGTCTAGTTAGTAGGTCTGGTTATTTGAGTTGTGCTTTCTGGACGGGCTTCTTAGTACTACCTCTGCTTTTTCTCCTTCTTTTTTTGCTTGCTACTGCTTGAACTTTGCTGCTTGTCAAGTGGCTGCCTGGTGGCTTGTAGCAAATTTGAAGGAAACTCCAATGTCACTCCTGCAGAATTGCCTCCTCTGCAAAATCTGCTTCCACTCATCAGTGAAAAGGCAGGTACCAAACTGTGCATCAGTGAGTCCAGGGCTCAGATGGCTGGAACAGATGAACTAGGGGGAATTTGCTCTTTTCATGTGATACCCTGTCAGTCTGTAAGGATGTTTATTATTATTATTTCCTCAGGAGACACAATTTACAGCACCTGTCTTTTTGGCTCCTACTGTGTGAGTCACATTTCTTAAAACATTTATTCTTGTAATCTCTTTGTTGGATAAAAACATTCTATTTTGCCATTTTACTAGAAGAAGAACAGTGAGAAAAGCTTTCAGTAGCTCTTATGAGTGCATCTGGGCAAAATTTTCTCTGCAAATATTTTGTTTGCCAAAAATGCATTTCTGATCACTGAAGCTGTCTGTGCTCTTTAAATCTCTTGGACTAGAGGTGAATAATGTTTTGAGCCAAAAAGAAAAAAAAAAAAAAAACAAAAACCAAAAAAAGGAACATTTCTGAGAAGAGTTTGACGTTCATTAAAATTGTAGATAATTTTGAAAGGGTCAGTGAACCTTATTTTTTTAAAAAAAGGGGGGAAAAGACAGTGTTAGAAGTTTTATCATCTTTGAGCTAAGTTAATAGGAGTACCTGGTGCCAGAAGGAATCATCATGTTCACCTGTACTTGCTAAATCTTGTAGCTTCCCTTGCCTGATGCCAGTGCTCATTTGATCCCACTGTACACCCTAACCCTCAAAAATACTAATGCTACCAAAGCTTCACCACCAGTGGATGGTTTGGGGCAGGTGGGAACAAGCAGTGAGGGTTACACTGGAATAGAGCCAACCTTCTTGGTGGAATCTTGTAGCTGAACATACCTTTGCCTCCTCTGACAAAATTTTTCTTTTTCATTTTTACATATCTGAAGACTGTAAAAATCTGTATATTAAAAAAACCCCCTCACCTAAATCACTGTTTTATCATTTTATTAGTGAACCTGTAGACCTGTAGAACTTCAGATTCTCTGTCCCCTGACTTATGAATACACTGAAATGTTTCAGCATTTTGTTCAAAGTAGCCAGATAACCTATGGCACAGAAAGATTTTAACAATGAACTTCTGAAGCTTGGATTGGCCTCCAAACCACTGACCATGGCTAGTTTGGCAGAGTGCTTGGTGCTCTGGGCCTCACAGGTCTGGGAATTCCAGAAGCACAGTGTTCCTGAGCATCCCAGGCAGCCAGCCTGACAGGGTCCAGCAGGGATGTCTGAGGCCAGCAAATCTCTGGTCACAGCTAGACTTGCTCAGACCTTCCCCAAACTGAGAATTGTTGCAGGGTTGACCAGAGAAAAGTAATTCCATCACCTGGGGAATTTCAGCAGTCTTGATTTTCATCCTACATTTGAATTTAAAAAAGACTTAGGAATAAAATTGAATGACTCCAATTTCCCCCACAGCTCAAATAAACAAATTACACCCATAGAAGGAAGGGAAACACTACAAAAAAAAAAAAAAAAAAAAAAAAAAAAAAAAAAAAAAAAAAAAAAAAAAAAAAAAAAAAAAAAAAAAAAAATATTTTTTTTTTTTTTTNAAAAAAAAAAAAAAAAAAAAAAAAAAAAAAAAAAAAAAAAAAAAAAAAGGAAAATACATAGAAAAAGAATAGAGAAGTCAAATAAATGAGGCTTTCTCTGATCCCAAGTAACCATGATCCAGGTCCGTCCAGGAATCCTTCTCCATCCAATGATCCTTCTTGGAGAATTGTTCCAGAGACCACATTTATTTGGCAGGACTAGAACTGGGTGTCCCTGGGGGAGTGTGCATGGTCTCCTCTTTCCTTTGGAAGGAGACCATGGCATCCCTACATCCCTGAGGTTCCACATCTCAGTGGACGTCTACGAGACTTCCCGTCCTGGATGTGGCCAAAGGCTGGGCTTGTTCTCTCCCCTGTGAGAGGAGGAGGCAGGGAGGTTTGAAGGAGCTCTGCCAGCATCAGTGAGGGTGACCATCACCCCTTTTACCACCTCTGACACCCCTGCACCTCCTGCTTGCCTCCAGCAGCCTGCTCCTCTCTGACCAGGCTCGCTGCTCTGGGAATCTCCCAGTTGGCAAATGGCTGGCATTCAGGCACAGTCAGGATTAGTTAATCAGCACGTTTAATACATTAGCATGCACGTATTTATCTGCATCCACTGAGCTTTGTAAGCTGCAACTCTTGCAGCTTGGGCTGGAAAATTAGTTTCCCAGCTGCGGAGGGTCGCTGTTCATTTATTTACAGTCCTTGGAGACCTCCTGAATGCAATGGCACAAAACAAAATGAGGCCTCTAATCCAAAAGCCAGGAAGCTTAAGCACCTGTAGAAACAGTTTTGCATTCCAAGGGGCAAATTATCTCTAATCTTGTTAAATGACTGCACTGCGAAACAATCTCAAAATGCTTTTCTGCGATGGCCCATAACCAAACACGAGGGGTCCATTACTGCTGTGTGTGAGGGAGAGTCAGTTATCCTGCAGGACGACACAGCTGATCGCTGAACAAGGGCTGCACTCAAAAGTAAAGAAGAAATGAAATAAAGCTAGAACTGTTTGAGAACGGATGCTTCCAATTTTCTAAATTACAATAGCAACTTGCTGCCAAGCAATTACAGTGTTTCATCTGTTTTTTTCCTGCTTTGCCCCCCACCTCATTTGTTTTTCTTCAGCAGATGCTGTTTCTGAACTTTGTCATTCATGTCCCTTTCCCCACCTCCTGTAATTTACAACTGATAATGAGCCACCATCCAGACATTGCTACCAAAAAAAAAAAAAAAAGGAAAAGTGAGATGCCTCTGTGCCTGTTCTCCCTGACCTAGCAGAAGCACCTTTGCAGATAATTTAAAATTGCTGCTTTTTAAAGCAAGCTGCTTGGTTTTTTTCCCTCACTACACAGGATAGATGCTGCATGTAACTTTGACAAACTACCAGTTCATTGCACCAATCAAAAAGAGAATGAAAAAATAGTAATTATGCTCTATGAAACTCCAGTGGTAGTTAAAACCTACAAATCTACAAATTAAAATAGGTGCTTAATTCAAACGGTGCTTGCAGGAGCGCTGGAGCCAGGCTCGCTGCGGATATCCTGCTTTCTGTGGGGATGGATGTGGTTTTTGTGACAGGGCAGGCAGCATGGACAGCTCATTACTGCTGTAATTCAGACCTGGAGAGAGTGCACTGGCATGTGCCCAGGCCTGGATGGAGGGAATGGCATTGGGAATGCCCTCTCAGGGTACAACCCAGCCCAGCATCCTGCCAGTGGGGGCCCAGACAGTACAAGCTCAGCTATGGCTTAGCACTGGAATGAGAAAATCTGATTTTCAGAAACCAGTTTCTCCTCAACAAGACAGACCTATTGACCACCTGGTGTGGTAAAGACAAGAGACAAGTGCCCACCTGGGGTTGGCAGAATGAAAGTTATGGACTGCAGGTCTCCCTCAGGACTTTCCCGCCTAACTGGGTAGATGGCAAGCTTTGGGGATGGCACCATCTTCCATTTCTCTGTACTCATCAGCGTGCTTTTAGGGGAATGTCTACACCTTGGAAACATGCAGGAATTCAGTCTATGACTCACCACTTCCCTGGAGAAAAGGTACAACAAGTCAGCAGAGCCTCATTTCTGGACAGAGTCACACTGCCTGGAAGAATAAAAGTGATGATCACTCCCCACTAAAGCCACATTGTAGAGTTATTCCTATTCTGATCCATCCTATTTCTCCCCTGTCCCCTCATGAGCACCATCTCAGAACTCACATTATTGGTACAAGTGTCACTTAGGGCAGGGTGCACAGGGAGTTCTGCAAGTATAGGCAGACATGACTTTTACAACTCTTCAGCTCCACTTGCTCAGACAAACTGAAGATCTGCTCTTTTTTCCAGCTGCTAAAATATTTAAACTCAAGGACTCTTTCTTGCTTTTAAGTCATTAGTTTTCCAATGCTCCTGCAGTGCTGGAACACTGGGAGTAGTTTTTAAGAAGAAATGAGGAGATAAATGGGGCTAATGGTGTTCATGTCTCTCAGAACTGGCTTGCCTAAGCTGGTGGAAATTAAATCAATGAAGCTTCATTGACCTACATCAACTGGAGGTTGAATCCAAGAGCAACCAGACTTTACATACGGTAAAGTATTAGCCTCCAAATTAACAACGGGTGGGTTACATGGAGGGGATCAGGCCAGTTGGTGACTGTCAGAGGCACCAACAAAGTGTGGGCTCGAGGCAGGGAAGCTGGGCAGAGAAGGGTACAAGGAAACGAAGAGAGAACCTCCAGCACATCTGTTACACTCATCTATACCTCGCTTTTGTTTTTCAAACAGGCTGAATTTGCACAAACCCACCCCACACAATGACTGTGTTTTAAGCCCATCCTTTCTTTAAATTGAGTAATGATGTAGGTTTTAAACCTATGCAACCCCAGAGTCTCCAGTTAGCTCTTGGATACCTTATCTTTAGCTTTGGGACTCTGCTTTTATGCAAGATTGAGATTTTATGCAAAATTCAAGAATGGGATAAATCATCTTTACAGGCCTATCTGGAGCAGACAACAGTCTGCTGTGTCCAGACTTCTGCCCCTCCACAGCCTCCCAGAGCCCTGGACCTATTTCTGCTTTTTCCTCTGCTTTTCTGTCTCTTTTCATGTTATTCTCCATTTTCTTAAAGGACCTGAGAGCTAATGGATCACTTCAAAATGAATGCAATTGCTTCCCAGCAGTGAGATGCTGTGTTTCCTCTACACCCAATCTATCCACTGTTCCACTAGATAAACAGCACCAAATGTCATTTGAGAATCACATCCTGCTTTCATTCTCTCCCCTCCTCACATTCGAGGCTCTAGCTTTGTGTGAGTGATTCACTTTCCCACTGAATGCAGAGTGAAAGCCCATTTTCAGTACTCTCCCAACACCCGTGCACTACCAGCTATTCATTTCCAATGATCATTTGTATTTCTTTTGGAAGACCTTAAACACCACAGGGAATAAAAGGAAAACTATTCAAGTGAAAATAAGATCGGCAAAGACAATACATTGCCCTGCTGTCAGTGCTTAGCTAAAGATGAATACATATTAGCACCTTTTTTGCCTGGTTTTGTTTATGTGTGGGGTGTGCGTGTGTATTCGCTCATTTTCCTAAATAACTGTTCAGCCACATAGTCACTTTCAGCCAAGTTTTCAAGGATTCTCAGGGATATTAAGCACCTACAAGTTTTTGACAAACTTGCTTGAGGAGAAGAGACAGCATCGACCGAAGATGCAGCATGATCAGAGCCCTTATTAAACACTGCAGAAACTCTGCACAGTAACTCAGCCTGCAGGTACCAAATCTAAACCCCAGGGTCAGGCTACCTAGAGACCAGATCTCTGCTCTTCAGAGTAAACTTTTCTCATAACACCATACTGTGGCTCCAGCCTGAGGTATGGGTAGCTTATTACTTTGCTGCGTAAGAGACATGGATGAAACCAGAATTTAATTCCAAAAGCCACAGTGTGGTCCCTGGTTCCCTAAATGACCACAAAGAGGAAATTACTTTGGCCAGTTAATTCCCATGTTGCCAGACATACTCAGAGGAGAGTGGGAGCTACAATGTGTGTTTAGAAGCTAAAGCAAGTCCCCAGAGGATGTGAGGGGGAATCAAGGATAGTTATGGCCACTTAGGAGAGATATACAAAGTCTTAGATGAGCCTTTTTAGCCTTTGGAAAGGGTATAAAAGTCATTACCTGGAGGTCAGCAAGTGCCTCAAATATTCATCAAGAAGGATGATTTTGAGGCATTTGATTATAGGGCATTACTAAGGAAAAGGATATTCAGTGGGTCGCTCTCACCTCAGTAGAGAGAGTGGTATTGTTGGATTAAAACTAGCAGGTATGAAGACCTGATGAGAAGTGAGGGAGAGAGTTGGGGAGATATCTATGAAATTCTTACACCTGGATTCAGCACAGAGGAAGAGCAGATTCAGTGCATAATGGAAAAATGGGATGTGGGACAATAAAATGGATTTTGTGGAAAGGAAAAATTATTGCTGCAAGGAATAATCAAATAGATAATTTGATAATAAAAAGATTTTGTCTGATGCAGGTAGAAAAATTATATTGGCCAGTAAAACATTGAAATACTTTTCTATTTATTAAAGAGGCATTAGCAATAAAATAGAGGGATTTAACTACCAAAGCAGGATGTAACACTGGATGTTGTAAGGATCATAGAAGGATATTGGAATGGCATTGGTTGTGGAATGCTGGTAATGAGGGATAGGCTTTGGTCAGGAGAGGCAGAAATAAAGATTAGAGGGAGAAGAAGTGCTGTACAGTGATGGCAGGAGAGACTACCAGGGCATGAGAACTGCATGGGCAGAGCAAAACCCACTTGGTTCCAAGTGATATAGGATCAGATGGATAAAGACATTGAGACTGAGTCATTCCAGAAATTTCCTCTAGGTTCCCAGGCTGGACTGTAAGCTAAGACTACCTTCCTATATGGAGGGAGAAAGAGAGAGCGGGAGAGAGAGATCAATAGGTATACAAGTGAGAATTGTATTATTATGGAAGCTTTAATTCTGCACACATACACTGTAAAATAAATGCTATCAAGAAAGGCCCATAGAGCTCTGAGTGTGGGCTGACTCATTCATTCACTCAGTTATGCAATAAATACAAGAAGATGAGATTTTAGGTTTGATTTTGTAGATGGTGAGATCTCTTGAGAACATAATGGCTGTGGACCTGTGGTCATGAGATGAAGCCATTAAAATATAATGAAAGTGTTAAAAGAGGGATCTGGAACTCAGGTCCAAAATGACAAATTTGTTGAAGAGCTCTAGGACTGTTGTGTGCAGGGTACTTTACAGGCAAGGGTGAAAAAAACCCCTTTACTTTTGTGTCTTGCTCAGGAGAGGGACCAGTATTACAGAGGAAGGCTCCAGACTGACTCAAATGCAAGGTCCACTTCAAACAGGACATTTGGACTGGGCAGAACTAAGGGTTACAAGGGCTAAGACTGTATCTGACCAGCAAAAAAAGCCACATCTTAGAGGTCAGAAAGCATAGGAAGCCTGTGAGAATTGCCAACTGTCAAGCTGAGCTGAACCTTGCAAAGGAAATTAAAATCAAAACCAGAAGGTTTTCAGCTGTAGGAGGAATAGGAGAGAATGAACATGGAGATCAAAAATATGGCACTAAAACTGGATAAATGCTTTGCCTCAGGATGCAGTTCTGTGAGATAGGGTGAGATGGCTTAAAAGATCACTCATCTCTGCCAGCAAGCAGAGGCTTTGCTGTGCTTTCCCATCTCCCCACCACGGTGACAAAGCCTCACCCCATGTCTTGTGCCAGCTCCTTAACCCCTTAGTAAACCACCCCAGAAAAGCATGTGGCTAGAGTTTTTCTGCTGTTTTAGCAAGTTGAATCAGCTCAGAAGACTGATAGACAAGTACCCAGGTTGGTGCCAGGGATGAGTGAGGCCTGGGGAGGTGAAGGAGGAGAGAGGCAGCTCCTTCCCCTTGCAGCCTGTGCAGTGTCAGACTGGCTCAGCTGCCCGTGACAGCACCACTTTCCTTTTGGTTAAGGATGTGGGTGAATTTGCAAATGAAAGGAAAGGAGGATGAGGTTATAAGAATGGGAATGACCACATAGGAGGAGGAATGGGGACTTGGGGACAGATAGACTCTGTCCCCAAATTCTGGAAGGAGAAGGGTGTGAATTGGCTAGCTCAGCAGCAATGATGCATTCATTCAGTCATGGGTAGTTCATGTAACTGGTAAATAGGATCTGGGCCCCATGGCTAAATAAGAAAAGCAGGAAGAGAATGAGATGTTTTGGGTAACTACAGAGCCATTAATTCGACCTCAAAGTTATACAAGGTTGTATAAGAATTTTTTGAAGGAAAAAAACCTGACAACATGGAAATTAAAAGAAAATGGGATAAAAGGCAACCAGTTTATCACAAGTATATTGTATCCTTTTCACCTACTGTGTGAGCTGATCCTCTTTTTTCAATCCCAACACAGAAGCCAGGAATTGGCTCGTTTTCTTCCGTCAGGATTGTTTTATTCGTTGGCCATTCACCAAAAATAAAAAAAAAATCCTATTTCAATAGCCTTGGGAAATGGATGTTCAGCAACATTCACTGTAGCTCACTGGGTTTCTAAGGGCCTTACAAGCAATGGCTACAACAAAGTTATATATCTTGGTGGTACTTTGGTGCTCATGGGTGCTGTCAGTACACCCTGCTATTGCAGAGCAAAAATCCCATCCCATCACTGCTGTGTCTTTCAAAATGTCCTTCAAAATACAGCAGAGCCCTCCAAACAACATCTATAATTACATGTTCTTCCCCAGGCTCCCCTTGGTTCTTTATTGCTATTTTTGAAGGATTTTGCCCAGAAAGGTCTTTATACTCTACAGGCACTGCTGAATTGGAATGGGAAGCAGGGTTTCTTCTTATTGTAAGGTAGGCAGGGCTGCCTTCCAGTTTCCCAGCTGCAGAGATTTATAGCCACTACCAGATTCACTAGGTGGCCAAGGTTTTGTAACCCAATTGAACAGAATAAAACTATTTAGACTGAAGGCAATTTGATGCAGGACTCAATGACTTTCAGGAACTTGATGTATTACTGTGATCATGCAAGCTACAAATTATATATATATGTGTATATTTGACAAATCACTTTCAAAAACAATTTAATTATTTGGAATGATTTAATCAGGGTTGACAGGCCTGCAAAGCATCTCTGGGAATGAAGCAGAAAACCTTGAAGTATGTGGAAGATTTTCAATCTGTGTTAAATCCTGTTCCAAAGAGAGGGGTTTGGTATCCTTCCCAAGGCTTCAGACTCCCTTGAATACCAATTCCCTTGGAATATCTCCTGGGTTAGGCTCATACGGGCCTGTCTGAGGCTCTGTGCCGCAAAGTGAAAGTGGCCTAGCAAAATAGGCATCTGCTTTTGACACCCTTGGCCAAATATTAGGGAGGCCAATGTCTTCAGGACTGCTGGCTATCCCAGCAGCCCTCTCAGGACTTGAACTTTCTGAGATTTCCCAGATTTTTTTTGCTGCTGCTCCATCTCCCTCCCATAGTTTGATGGGCTTTTTGGAAATTATGGACTTCACGCTCCAAATCCCCTCATATTTCAGAAGCTCAGATGTCTGGCTGTATTAAATATTTCAGGTTGCAATTCTTTTGTGAATCAGACTCCAAGGAAGGCCTGCAGAGTGCTCTAAGTACAATCAAAACTATGATGCATTCATGAACTAAAAATTAACTACAGAGACCTTCCTGAGTTAAATTTAAGCAATCTGGGCTTAAGCACATTTCCAGGGTCTGCTTTCAAGGCAGTTTTACCATGGGAATGGGTACCAGTCCTGCTGCCCTCACAGGATGGGCATTTCCAGGGTGTGTTGTGAGCCTCTGTCCTGCCAAACTGTTCTGAGCACTGGCTCTGCATTGGCAGAAGAAATACCTGTCCTTTTGCTACAGGAATGGACATATTTGGAGGGGCTGTGAATGTTCATCATAGTGGTACAAACTCTTGGTCCCCAATGAGTTTGCTACTGCAAAGGCATTTGGTAAGAGGCGGAAGAGATGAGTCTGGTGTCTGACAGCAGTCGAATAGAAATGAAAATCAGGGATTAAAAGCTATGAATGACAAGGAAATATCTCAACAGGAACCTTATCTCCAAGACTGGAATGTCTCAGTATAAAAACGGCCGCTAATGAATTCTCTCCACACAACCAAACGCCTTGGCTGCTCCCTCCCACCCAGGCTCCTGCCGCTCACGCTTCCCCACAGTTTTCCTTCGCTTTATTGCTTTCAGATGCTGCTCGGTATGGGCTGCTGTGGTAGCTGTGTGGCTGCCACCAGCACATGGGGGGAATGTGGCTCTGTCTGAGCGGGCTGCGAGGCGTCAGCCCAGGCTCTCCGGGGGCCGCCTGACACCGCAGCGGAGCTGCCTGGCTGCAGCCACATAATCAAAACCCATCGCTGCTGCTCGGCAAGAGCCAGCCCCGACAGCTCTGCCTGCATTCTCGTGTACCAGCACACTCAGGCATCACGAGGGGAGGCTACTGATGAAGGAACTGGTGGGAATGACATCCTACCAGGAGAGTTCTTGTTGTTGTCCGCACTGCTCCCCTTGGGCCTTTTAGATGTGTCCCTTTGATTTAGTGGTGCAAGTTAGCTAAAACCCTGCAAATCTTTTCCCTTCTGGTTTGAAGCACTCCTCCACATTCATTCTGCTCTTGCCCACGATCCTCAGATATCTTTCCAGGGAAAACAATCCTGGATTTATTTACAGCACATCATTATTTATTTTAGCAACCCTTTTGGTGAGGAGGCAAGGAGAGATCTGAGCTCTCCAGTGAGGACCTCAGAATGTGCTTGGTGCTTTCAAGGTAGGGGCATTTTACTTGAAGGGTTTAAAGGGGAAGAAGAATGTGAATCCAGGTCAGGAGCCTGTTTTTCTTGATGCTTTCCATGTGATGTGTTTTTGTAGTGCAAAATCCAGGAACGCCCCACAAGGAAGTGAGAGCTGACTCTTTAATAATGTTCCTGCTTTGAAGGCAAACCCAGGTAAATATTTATTTATTTGCTTATTTTGTTCCCCAGAGTTTCCTTAGTTTGTTTATTTTGTTTTCAAACCCCCCTACACACGCACGTGCACTCCAGCTTTTTTTCTACCTTGGCTAACAAATGTCAATTAATTAAAATGAGACGTGATGCCCCAGGATATCCCATGAGAAGAGTTTTCTACTGAGCAATTTAAGACCTAATTAGAGTGAAATAAGGAGGGAAAGAGGAAAAAGGTTGCTACCTGTTTCTGTTTCCTTCTCCCCACCTTTTTTCATTTGCTGTTATGTATAGACAAATTTCAGTGGATGACTGTGTCTGTCCCCAAACAGCTTTTAAGGTGTAAGGATGCTGAAACCATGAAGGCAAATGCAGGCACTGGTGAAAACTAATGCTTGAAAGTTCAATAGAAGCCATGTCACTTGGTTATCAATATTTCTTCTTCTTTCCCTCTAGAAATTATTTCTTTGTTCTTCATTACAGCTGTGTTTAGAAGCCCCAGCTGTGCTGCAGGCTGGTGATTTCAGCTAAGGGTTTTCAAATTACGTGTCAATGCAACCCTGTGGACATATGAGCTGATCTAAAAGGAATGTGAATGGAGAATGTAAGTCTATGGTCAGGAGACACAAGTCTTCCATCCTGGAGTCTGCACCTCTGCAAGAAAATGCCCGACTACTTGATTACCTCTGTAGTAAGGTGTGACTTCACAAGGTCATCTGCACTAAAACTAGGGAGAGACCCTGGCATTGGCATCCCCTTGCTGTACTGCATTTGTGATATTTGCAATTTCTGACCTCCTCTAAGAGGCCATTCCTTTCCTGAAGAATTCTACCTCATCAACCCAAGGGCATCAAACACAATTTGGTTTCTGGATGCACCCTCTCAATTCCCACTGCAATAAGTTTATTGCTTGTGACAGGAGGGTTAAGGCTAAACAAGCAGCCTGATTGATTTCTGCCCAAGAGAAGGCTGAGTTTCAAGAATGCTGTTTACACAAAGGGCTGATTCTGATCTACCATCAGGGTAATTTTCATTTATACCAATATAAGACAGATCCAAAAGAGGCCTTTGGCTTGCAAAATATTTTAGGGCTCATTTGGGAGAGGCAGCTTTGTAAAAACACAGATTACAAAGGGAACTTTCACAGTTCTTCATGCAAAAGAAAAGCATGGGAAGATGTGCCTTTGATGCGGATCCTCTGAAGTGTCAAACTCTGCCAGTAGGTACAGACTGGGCCTTCCCTGCCAACATTTCAGTATGCCCTGGCTGATCCAGAGCTATTGGCAGTCATGGGGCTCCTTCTGGGCTGCTGGAACTGCCCAAAATTTGGATCAACAGAGATGCTGGTTCAGTCTCGGTTTTGCTGGTATAATCTCAGTCCTTACCTCCCAGTTTTGTTTTGTCTGTGAATGACTCGAGATGTAGTTAAGAGTAAGTGTAGTTTCTAGCCACTTCTCTGAGCTAACCCCTATGGTGACTGAGCTTCCCAGTGTACAAAAAACTTTATAAAAAATGAATGAAAGAGCAGGAGTGGGGGAAAAAAATTAAAATATTAACTTTTTCTCCCAATCCACTGCCCAATGGACTCCATAAACATGATGGTAGTCACTGTAGCCTGTGCAGTCATTCTAGAGTGTTTTTCTGGACTCATTTTGTTTTTTTTTAACTCATTGCTAAAAAGATCCTAGTCCCTGTCCTGCCTGCTAACCAACATACTCTATCAAAGGCAAAAGGGAGGTTTGAATTTGCCTGTGGTTTTATGGGAGAAAACTGCTAGGAGAGCAATAGGAAAATTTTTAAGGTAATGAATATGAGTTGAAAAGCCAGATTGAAACCTGAAAATTGATGAGAACTTTTAAAAATGTACAAAACCCCAGGAAAATTCATGACTTTTAAAGGCATAATCCCACATCACTTCCACAAGGTTACTAGATTAATACAACTATTAATAGTTGTCTCAGAATTGTGGAATATGCAGCAGCTGAAGTCTTTAAAAATTGATTTGATAAAATATTAGGTCTATTTTACATAAGATTGATCCTTTCCTGGCAATGGACTATATGAACACAACTGCAGCAATCCTATCATATCCAAAGTATTAAAGTCTACCTAAAATGTGTATTTTTTAAAGTTAGAAGACAGACTCAAACTGCTGAAGTCAATAGACAGATAGTTCATTGTTCATAGTAATGAACATAGGAAATCACCCTAAGAAAATTGCAATCACAGGGACAGAACTAGAATGAACAGAAATTGATATATCTCCCTCGACTTCACTTCATTGAAGTGCCTTTATATCAGAATCTGGTTTATTTTCTGTTTCTAGCCTGACTGAAGAGCCTGTTCGTCAGCATCTCTGTCATGCAAAATCCATTTATTTAACACTGGAATAAATGTGTTTCAAATCTCACTTGGAATGAGAATGGAGAGCAGAAGACTCTAAAATTAGAGAGAAAGCTTAACTCCATACTTAAAAAAGGTCCCAATCTAGCAAAGAGTCTTCTTGATATTAATAACAAATCTAACAACAACAGACTAAGCCTAATACCAGGTTCTGATATTTTCATTAAAGAGACGTTACTCTACAGACTCCCACTGGAATCTGTGGGGACATCTGGAGAAATGCAAGGCATGACCCAGTGGAAGTACAGCATCAAGATCTTGTCTCTTTATAAATGTTTTAGAGTCACTTTTTTAATGCATCCCTTTAAATTGGCAGTATTCTTCCCAGAAACATAGTACCCTCTTCCCATGGAAACTGCTGTAACCAAGAATGTTGATTTTGCATTCTTCTCTCTATTGCAGCATATCAGGAGGCACTTAAAAGATTTCTGAATGCCTCAGAATTAAATTACAGATAAGAGCAATAATGTCACAGAACTGAGCAATGCAGCACTTAAAGCTGTTTCTATATGAAGTCACAGGAAGCTGCAGTCAGAAGAAAAAGAACAAAGAGGATTTGCTTCTCCTGGTGCAAACCAGGACGACCATGGGGCTCTGAAAAAGCTTCACTGGAAATCCTGGAAACACAAGCAGGATCCTTATTTTCAAAGCTCAATCCAAAGGTAGCTGAAGATTTGTGAAGCATCATCTTTCATCCCCTCTGGGCCAGCAGATAAGTTGTAGCTTTAGCTTGCACATTCTTTCTGTGCAAATTCCATGCAATTTTACACCACTGTTTTCAGTCCATTGTGGTCCATGGTCCCTCTGATTTCACTCTGTGAGCAATATGTCAGTTGTTACCAGGGCCTGATGCCACCAGGACAGCCTGCTGTACCGAGAGATCTTCAAGTGAAAATAAAACTGTCAAGCTCATCTGGTCTCCTCTAATGGATATAAATGAATCCAGCAATGCATGCCAAGCTTTTCATGAACTGTATGGTGTTATAAAAAACATGCTGCCGATGAGGTTAGAAACCCCATCCTTTCTGCCTTGTGGTTTAGGATATATGTGCTGTACTGGAATGCTGGAAATAGCAAGATGTGTTAGTTTAGGCACTTTAATAAGAATGCCTATGTTTATGGATTGGCTTAATTTGACTTCTTTACAAGCAATATCAGTTCTCCATGTCTTGAATTGTCCCCTTTTTTTGGTGGTTTAGACACCACTACTATTACTGGCTCCTGGCTGACTGCATACTTCACAAAGTTTGTCATGAGGTCACAATTTTCTGGCAACATGAAAGAGATGGCTATGGAGTAAATGCACAGAGACCTTGCTACCGTCTCAGAACGTGTTCCAGCTTTCCTGTGTTTCTTCCAGAAAAATACAATGTGAAACTACCTGACAAAGACACCTAAGTGGAACAGTGAAGAACCCCAAATGCAGAATCCCTCTGTATAATTATGCCAGCAGTTATGTTGTCCAGCAACAGGTTTATTTTCCTGGGCTAGGTGAAGCTGAGGTCCCATTGCTCTGAAGAGGCAGAAAGTGGACTGAGAGATGGCAAGGCCAGAAAAGCTGCTCAGACTTGTGAGGTTTCAAAGAGCTCAGGGGTACAGAGGGGAGCAGGCTCTTGTTTGCCCAGTCAGAGGTTCTCCACCACAGACCTCTGGTTATATTCACATCTGGCCACTTATGTGGGGTGCATTTCCTTGTCTCCTCCATCTCCCAGGCTTTTGTTGGTACCGCTTCTCTTGGTTTTAGGACTGGGACAGTGTTTTCATGCTGGTTTGTGAAGTGCTAAGAGCTCTGAATCAGGCTGGATCTCTAGGATGTTCCAAACTTATCAAGACAAATCAGGTCTTTGGTAACATCATTGTTGCCTGACATATAAAAGATCCAAAACAAACCCCCAAGTCCACCCTACATTTTCTTTTGCACAGATACAAATTATCAGATGTGAAGCTTCCATATTTGAGAAATTTATGTTTGGTCTTCAAATTTCAAAGCAGACCCATTCTTGCCAGAACCTCGGATCTTGGTAATAAGTCAGTTACAGATCTAGATCTTCTTCTTTGCCTCATGTCTGTGCTGAA